>JAARMF010000075.1:5798-20474 GCA_022844705.1 Toxascaris leonina
CCCCCCCCCCCCCCCCCCCCCCCTCTCAGCTCTCTTTCGTCTTTTCTACACACTGAGATTGTTGTGCTGTTTTTATAGGTTAAGGCAGAAGACGATACGATGGAACATGTTGAATCATTACGAGAAAGCGAAGATACCGATGATGAATAAAGACGAAATGCGACCATTTTTTAACGTTGACCTCTCTTGCATACCGTTTCCCACAGCAAACAGCTCAGGTGATAGTAAAAGGTTATTTTTTGTCAGTCGCTTGCACTGCACTTTACAATGCTAATTTAATGTACCCTCGAGCAGTGAATGCTGTTTCCCATTCAGTAGGTTAGTTCGATTTCGCAACGCTGTTGAAGTTTTCAGTAACATCGGCTGATGAATTCACAGCCGAACATTTATTTCCACTCATTTCTCCCTAATTTTTACAGTTATTTATCACTCATTCGATCAGAATCTTCTTTGCTGTAATTTTGATAACCGCACATTTACGTGCATATTCCTTTGCGTGTCTATATCCACACTCGTTCATACATATGTGCATGTGGGTGCATGTTTATGCTTGTGTGGTTGAGTGGATCGGTGCCGGTTGCACCACGTTATCGTTTGAGTCTATTTGCTAAAATTGCAACTTTGCCTGTCCAGAAAGTTGCATTGGAGTAGTCTTTCGAACAGCTGCACAATGAGCAAGAACATTTGCATACACAGCAAGGTTTCAGCACTGCGGCGCTCGCCCTCCCCGCTCCCACATCCAGCAATTTCAGTTCCCTTGGATGTAGTTGTCTTAATGGAGAATATGCTTGCTCGCTTAAAACGGTTTATACTGTCACTCCTTTACTGCATATACAACTGGTTGGCGTGAAAGTGTAGCTGAAACCAAAGATCGGCGTTTCGCTCTATTCATAAATTTCCTTGTTTCGTTTATCCAAGTTTTATCGGCGGTAGGAGGCATCGTAGTGCTTACTAACCTGTGGGACGATCGAAGAACTGCTTACGTAACAATTAGTGAATTTCTGGAGTCCGCCTTCGGTGTCACCCATTATTGACTCGGAGATTCCTATTAGTGTAAGTACAAATTGAACGAAATGGATGATCGAATTTCCCGCGCAACGCAACTTTACCACATCTAAAATAACCATTCAGTGGCACTCTCCGGTATGGTCCGAAAAGGCATCGAAATTGCTGACTCTCGATGAAATAATATCAGTTTATGGCAGGGTTGGCAACGTTGTGTTGGATTCGGCAACGTCGACGGTTGCATACAATTACTGTTAAGTTCGTAAAAAGGCGCGATATTTTTCGATGCAGTTTGTTGATATTGCATCTGTCCTATGCCAAGTTGCATGTCGATTACCCGATGCAGCCAGCGTTCACTATTGTGAACGTCCTTTTCTTGCATGAAGTTCATATCGCGTGCCACCTCAGTTCATACCGTGTGAGCCTCAAATGCACAGTAGTTGTTATTTTGGCTGATGGCGTCACAGTTAATTGTTATCAGTGTTGTGGGCAGGGTGACGTGGGAGCGGAGATGACTGGTAGAGTTGGAATCTGATGTGCGAGGGAGTGGCATCCTTAGTGTGTGAAAGTGCTAGACTTAAGAAGTTCTGGTAATTTGCTTGCATAAGCTGGAGAATTCAACAATATCGTCGTCACTTTAACCACTCATTTAGAAGCATGCTGCGGTGATTCCATAGCAGATTCATGTCTTTCTGATTGTCAGACACGTTCCAATGTTTTGTAAGTGGAGGGCAACCTTGTAAGGCAGCCTTTAAATCTGCACTTATTGTGCATACGGATTTCTGGAGGAGTCGAATTTCGGAATTGCTCACGTTGCTGAAGCCAATGCCCATAAAAATGGGCATTTTGCTCTCACTTATCTGAATCTCTTTAATCTTCATCCCCTCCTGCAAATTTAGTCTAAACTTTCAAAGTACGTTGTAGCCACCTCATGCTTGAGCATATATATACGTTATGTCTTTCCGTCTAATATTTTCGACTTGGTAACAACCACTGAAGCTAGAGTTTTCACCGCAATCATATCTGAGTTGACGTACGCAAATGTGGGGGTACATTTGGACAGACAACCATACGCATATGCACGGCCAACCACCGTTTCATCTCTCTCCAATTATTTCATCATGCTAGAAGTGAGTTAGTGTGCGGAAGGTTTGCTTAGCAACCGGTCGGGTCGGAAGGCAAATCTGCAGCGACTTGTATGAGTGGTTTTTTATGATTCACTTCAGATCTGAAGTAAGAATTCTTCTAGGCTGTTTTCGATTTATGGGAATGGTTAGTCTGATGGGCAAAGTTGCAAAGATACATGTGATGACAGTCGCCGTTTTCGCACAACCCCCGTCTTCCCCGTTTTTGCAACAGTTAAAGTCCGTTTATTAACAATAGCAGAAAATCGACATTTAAATTTTTGTTGCTGACTGAGGAGCATTTCACAGAGGGACAGTCGAATGGTCGATGGTGATGCAGCTATTAATCACTGCTCCCTTACTATTGAAATATTCGTATAACCGGTCGTATTGACTGATACAGCCCCGAAACCCCTACAAAGGAATTCTTGTTACCATATTTATGTGGTAGCTAAGTTGGAAAAAAGCAAGTAGAGCAACGAGTTAGAGCGAAGCTGATGCGATATGATATGTTTATTCCAGTCTTTAGGGATGAGTGCAACGCAAATGACCAATTTCATGACTTACCCACAGATGAGTGTGCAAAACAATATGCGTTCGAGCTTTAATTAACCCGACCGTTCCTGCAAATATTGTATAAAAGATTCGGTTTACTGTGTGGAACTCGAACTGTGTGAAACGAAAAATGGAGCGGTGTGAAATGTTCACAAACCTTTTTTCAGTCTCGAACTATTAACAACAATTCGCCGTCCAAATTTGATGGGTTGAGACAACAAATGAAGCATGCGTGCCTTATGCCCACCAAATTTCGTAATCCTGGCCTTTGTCACTCAAGAGTGGCAATTGTCGGGTGGACAGATAGACAAACAGGCATATTGATGCACACATGCATAAGTAAAACGTTGATATATTGCGCCCGGTAAATGCAAATTAGCACAAGGATATGGAAGTGTATCACAATTAAGCACATTATGTAGTTATGGTCAGAGGACACAAAATTGCATTTCAGGATTTTCCGTTCGTTCTTAGCGGTCTTCGATTGCAGCGAGATTGGTCATTGGCTTGACCCCAGGTTCGCATGTAAATATTGCTTTAGGCAGAATTGCAACGGAATTGTATATTGCGCTTCATTCGTAGGAATCTGTTATAATGCAGGATTGTAGTCAGTTCGATGATTTTAGATTAGGCAATGATTAGGCTCTGAGTGCTGTCGCTGAATGCCGAATTGAGCAGAGTATCTGCTTGATCAAGGTGGCAAACGGAATTTTAGAGAAAGAGGAGAAATGGCTTTGCAAATATCACTATCGCATTGAGAATTGCCTATATACAGTGCTCCCAGAGAGAAACAATCTCTAGAAATTGCGGCAACCGACTGAAAACGCGAGGCATCGTGTCGGCGGTAAAGAAATAATAAACTCAGTACTGCTGTTTTGCATGCTATACATGACTGCCCGCTTATCTAGCTTAGCAACACCTTTATGCACCCTTGGCTCGTTTTGCGCATTGTATGGTGGAATACAATGTGCCCAGCATGCATGTGCCGAGCAAGGTTCGGATTCGCCCAAGCAAACAGATATAAACTCAACAACAGTGCTTTTTACTTATCAAAAACAACCAACGGCGGAGGAGGGACGAGATGGGGATTACAAAGTTAGGACTTGAGAGATCACATGCATTTGACTTGAGATGCGTAAGCTCAGGGTGAATTGAGAACACAAGAGAGGCAACGCGCGGTGTCAGTGGAAAGACGTCGTTGATAAATTTCAAACTTTAGTCAAATAATCAAAAAAGTTGAAATAATTTTGTGAACTGAACTCGTTCGACGATTTTTAAAGACGTTCTCATAAGAGAACATTTCAATTTCATTGTGAAACAATAGAAGCCGCTATATAAACCTTGCCTATACCAGTTTATCTTTAATTTAGGCCACATTTACTCATCTTCGAGTCCGCGTCATCTGCATATCTCATCTCATCCTTTTTTCTGCGTTCAGATCATGCGCCATCGTACTTTCTGCATTTGAGTCATGTGCATGCGTCACCTCATCGCACTGTCTGTGTTCCGTTCATTTACATATTGCTTCTTATCTTCCTGTGCCCCGGTCATGTAGATATGACCTCGTATGATTATTTATTTGGTCTACCACATCTCCTCATTTTCTCTTCCTAAAGTATTTCCACAGTAGGCTCATAAAACATTTGAATATAAAGTTCTTTGTATAAGGCCTATGAAACATCGAAGAATGAAAGAGATGCAGTTGTATTTTCCCATTGTTTCACTCATTTCTTTATTCATTCATCACTTCTTGAAATTCGTGAATGTGTTAGTACTTTGGCCAACTACCTGACAATATGTCTTTCATTTTTTTGTTTTATCCGAGCAATGATATCCTTGAAAATGTACTTAATTATGATTTCGAAGTAAAATATGAGCATCCACATACAGGAAACAAATAAATTTCGATGCAAGACCCCGCCTCTGATCCATCCAGCACAACGAGGTCCTCCACTCAGAGCGAACATTCATCGCCAACGAGCACTGACAGTTCTGTTTCGAACAAGAGTAATTATGCTGCCGTTTTCGTCGGTGAGGAATCTGCACCAAGATCGGCCTGGCAACATAGGAATCTACCACCACGACCTGGAACAGAGCGAGTAAACAACACAAGGAGAACGCGTAATGAGAGAGGTAACGTCTCGTAAATGCGCAGCAAATGTTTCGTTGAAATGTTTTGACCCGAATTCAGTGGAAGCCAGCTCCAGCCTAATTTTGAAAGGACAAGTTGAGTGAGTGAAGTAAAAGGGTTTTGATCCTTTCAAGAATTGAGTCCGTGAATGATTCCTAGAAACTAGCGTAGTGACTGACCGATGGGCATCGTGAAGCCTCTTCGGGAGTGAGGGGTGCAACACAATACTCCACAAACGCTAAATGAACAACGCTATCTCTTCGGCGATTGGTTTCATCCATGATTTGAAACCTTATTCTTATGAATGCTAGACAACACTCCCTCATCTTAGTAACATATCATAGGGACTTGTCGAATTCATCACTACCCTTGCATGTTTATAATGTAATTTAACCTTCGACGGGTTTTGTGTCAGTTAGATATTCAAAGTGCTAATGGTAGACCACCGCCATCGATGGATATCGCTACGATACAATAGCTGATGAACTCCTTTCACGAACTAATTTTGTTATCGATTAATCAATGCAATATTTCAAGTTTCATTCATCAGAGATTATCAGCTGTCAGCTTGCCATTCTCTTTTGAGTTAAACGTGTTGGGCTTTAACAGATATTTGCAACAGCAGATTTTATGTTTTTCAGGTGAAATATTTATCACGCAACCAGTAAGCTCTTGCTTTATCCCGAGCGGCGATCTTTCGCACCATGCGATAATATGGATCCTTCTGCACAGTTCATTGATATTGTTCGATAGGATATGCCTGATTTCACAAAAATACACTTCTTTATTCATGAGGCCATTAATCGTTGTCACTTAATCCAGGTTTTTTCTCAACAATCTTCCGATTTAGCGGTCTCTCGCATATGTGTGAATGGAGGCAAAAATTATATCTCTGCGGCAGAGCATAGTGTATAGAATCCCCATCCCGAAAGAATCAAAATAGCCGCCTTGCTACGCTCTTCACGTAGTCCCTCGTTTAATATCTGTTCGTTCTTTCTACGCACGTAATGAACCATTAATTAATAAGTTGGCAGCAACATTCATTGCCACGGCGGGGTTGATGTACTACAAATAAGTAATGTTTTATTGCATTATTTGCGTTATTTTGCTCAGAAGATGCAATTGGAAGAGAGATAAGTCGTCATTTAAATAATGAAAACGATTCAAAAGACACACAGTCATGACTGTTGTAATATGCATCTTCTTATCTCCAGTTGACGAGGCCATTTATTTGAGTTGCATCGCTTTTAAAATCAGTTAGGGAGGCATGTCAGAAGAACTGACACGATATGCGGTGTTGTTGTTTGCTTAATGAATCTGTTTCCTGGACTATCAGCAGACAAAAAATGGCGCATTTGTTCTTTTAAATTTCAACTAACCGTGCGGCTTATACAGGTCCCCCTCCCCCCCCCCCCCAAAAAAAATCTCGCCTTCATATGCCTTGGAAGTTTCGTGTTTATGTATATTTACCTCTACAGTGCAATTCGGGGAGCCATGCAGGTTGGTGTAATATATACCTTAATGCGTTCTGGAAGTGATAAAAGATCTATGAGAGTGTTTACTAATATTTCTCCTAAACAACTGCGAGATTGTACATCTGTAACTTTGAACAAGTGGGGAAGCATAGCAGAGAAGCTGACATGGTCTTTTACCACAAGGTATCCGTTATTTGAAATTAGCCACAAATAGCAGGCCACTATAAAATAACATACTCATGTTTCATAAATCAGACATATGAAAGAGGCAGCCAGTGGTCACCAACATAGGTTTGGCCAATAATTGTTGGGTAGTGATTTTAGCTGTCAGAGTTCAGCGTTGCAACTTTTTTGGCCCGTGGCTCGAAACTACAGCTTAATCAGACAGCAGCACACGTACATGTATGCAAAAATATTTCTACAGAAAAAGATGGACAAAATGCCCTACCGAGCACTGCAAATGAGGCTGATCATGGGCACGCTTATTTCAGAAGTTTGATCGGAGCTTATCACAATCGATGCGGATGGAAAGAGATGATTCAGAATCCTCCTGTGAGTCATCCTTTCTCAACATGTGAATAGATGCCTAACTGCCCGAATGATTACATTCTAAAATGCAGTTTCCTCAGGCACTGATTCAAATGAAAGTTACAGCTTCTCATTTATGCAAAGCGCATTTTGAAAATTACTTCACGCAGGTTTTGAAATGAAAATGCTGAATTTCGGATTTTCTGAAGGTATTCGATGAGAAGAGAATCGGACAATATGCGAAGCCCACCGATTCATTCAGCGATTGCATTAGTGATCTTTTCTCGAAAAAAAGCAATAGATTGGTTCTGCAATGTTGCCGTAAACCTCACTCATGTAACAGCAAGTTGAATCCTTTGCATCATAATCCTCCTATTGCTTCCATCAATATCATAGAAGAACTGCGAAAGGGAGTCTATTCGAAAGATGAACACATCGAAACGCATTACGAAGCAGGGTTCGATGTATAAACATCAGGAATCGTTTCACTGGCCTAGTTCTTGTGAGCATACCTAAAGATAATATAAAAGAATTAAAACATTGTGCTTAGTTTCCAAGTATCCCGCAATCAGTAAAACGATTTTTTGTTAAGCTCGATTCCCTTATTAATCGAAAACAGCGAAAGCGAACGAGGAGGTGCAGATATTGAACAGTATCACTTTAGTAAAATGCTTTATGTCATGCTTCCTCTTGCTTTCAACTCCGGTCGGAGCTCATATTTGGCCTATTTGTTGCTAAGTTTAAGAGTGGCATTGTAGCATTTTCTCAATATTGTTTATTGCAGCTTCAAGTGTATCGAACAGGAAGCGTCTCAGTAGAAATTGGCCTATACTTCTGCTTATAACAGGCTGCTTGGTGGCAGTGATAGTAATCGTTACAGTTTTATGCCTTATAGTGTTATATTATAAAACCACCTGTAAGACAGGTCATTACTGCACTGTTGACATGAAAGGAAACCGCACATACTTTGAGGGAAGGCCTTTCGACTAAATTCCATAAAGTGAAATGAAAAACGGTCTTCCAAAAACTTTGAATCCAAGTTGACGTTATGCTGATTAGCAAATGAGATTGCAAAATCGTGAATATTTTTTAAAATCATTAAGATCGATCGCTCAGTGGAAATATTTGCAGCAAATCTTTAAAAAAAATCAAAGCCATTATTAATCCATCTCTGCATAAATATCCGATATATTGCCATGGTTGTTCATCGAATAAGACGAATTTGAGTGATTTATATAGTTTAGAATTGCTATTGAGATTTGCTTCCAAATTTCGTTCCAAATTGTGAATTATAATTATCTGAGTTTTACGCTTGCTTAGATGGCCCAATATTACTGATGTGCAGTTGCTCAAGTTGTTTTGACCGTTTCGAAAAAGTTACAAGGTTAACGAAGATATCAGTTTTAAGGAGGTGTTTTATTACATGTGAGAGGAAAGTACACCAACTAATATGACACTCCCTTCAGCTTCATGTTCCCAAATTCAACGTCAAATTGAGGTTAAGGTCTTTGCTAATATACGAATTTCGGCACTCACATGCCACTGGCTTGAACCTAGAAAAGCATCTCGATCGCAGTCAGCTTGACCCTTCGAGTCGACAGTTATGAGCAATCCACTAATGCTTGTGAATTATTGTGCAATGGTGGCTGTGCTATCACTTATTACTGTCGAGTTGCCATAAGTTATTTGGTGCCGTTTTGAGGACATAATCATTATTGACTTTAGCCTATTGTGCAAACGGTCGAATAGCACCTTTTGGTCAGGCAGCCGAAATCTATTGGCGTTCATAAATGAATATATCATCGCTGTTTGTGTTGGGAACTCTCGTTGTTCTTGCTAGTAAATGTTTAAATATTTCATTGAATCATTTCATTTTCGCAGCAATTTTTCCTAAAAAAATTTGCACCGCTAATCCATATATGAATGTATGAATTTGTGCTTTACTGTGCAGAGTAGCATGCCAAATTGTCCAGATAAAGAAACGCTAATAATCATTCTGTATATCAATTTCTCACTCATCAACGATGGACAGCGTACTTTTATGAGTACATCTATGGTGAAAATGATGCAGCCGATAGAATAGGAGCCGAAGATAGCAGATAGTTTTCCGAAGTGAAGAGGCCTAGGAGGGAAGGGGAATAAGAAGAGGGGGAAATGTAATTCGCATGAGAGTTGTCGAGAATGCGGAAATTTTTTTTTACGTGAATACTCTTCGAAGTCGTCGTTGTCTGGCGGTCAGCCGATATACCAATCAATCCCCCGAGTGCGAAAGTGAATTAAAACGGTGAAACCGAATTGATGTCTGTATATACGATTCGTTTCCATAAGCAGTGTGCATCGAGTTCTTCACTTTTCGCCATTATTTTATATCCGATTTGAAATTAGCCAATATCCGAGTGTGTCTAAATTTCCTCATACATAATTTCAATGCTCGTTGCTACAAAAGAAAGTTCGCAAAACTTTTTGCTGTCTCGGCCGCTTATGAGGCAATTCGCTATGCATTAACGTTTACACACAGCTGTTGATGGCATGATTTTGATGACTGAGAGTAACCCACATCGAAGAAGAGAACTTCCGCATCGGGCATCTCCAACTGCTATTTCGTCTACTACACTGTGTCTCGTGTCTTCTTGCTGTTTTCACTGGAAATTTCGCACAGTGACCCATTTTTGTGGCCGCGATCATCCGTTTCCAATGCCCTGATCTGTAGTGACCTCGTTTCCCTCATTGCATACTTTGGTCATCGTAGTTGCGGTCACTTCAGCGTCATGTTGAAGACCTCAGTAGTAGAGTGTCAAAAGTGTCACATCGTCAAAACACCGTAAGCGTTTCATTTTATAACTTTTGAAACGTCTATGAAAATTTCAATCTCAGTCGAATTTTTGTATGTTAAGCAGAGATGATGGAAGATATGTGTTGCGAGGAGGGGCACACCGCATTCCAGCACGATTACACTTGCTTCTCTTTGAATTTTGATCCATTGCACTCAAATAAGCGATTTCGAAATTCTTTGCGTACAAAATGAGCATAAGTACTGAAGTACTCTTCGAAAAACAGTGAAATCTATCTCAAAATTATTAACAGCAAAAGAGATTCAATCACCGACAAACTTTTTTAGGCAGCTATGTGCCCAAATTACAGTTCGCTTCATTTAATCGATAGATTCTTGCCTAAATCACAAATTTCAGTTGCCCTTTCAAGGACACACGTAGCTGCGAAAACATAGAACTAGTTTATCAATGGATTTTTGCGAATATTTCGGCGGTATTTTCGAGGTTCCGACTCTTTCTTCTTTTTTTTCTTTTTTCTAAGAGCTGGATTGCATCGTAAGTCGTGCTGGAATTCGACCCTAAAATATACGGAATCGTCCTTAAGAAGGATCGCTTTTGATAGCCGTTCATGCTGCATTCCTAAATAAACAAATGCTGTTCAAAGTCGCTGAGACAGCACAGTTATGAATATGGCTGAAAGCTACTTTTCCCTACATCTCAGCTTCATCGTTACTGAACGTTTGCAGTGGAGAATCGGTGAGTAATAATAAAGTGTAAAAAAGTCTGAAACATTGCGATAACAATGACAGCTTCACCCTGTGCTATATGCTGCCTTCATGCCTTTCGCCTAGCTCGAATTGTATTTCTTTCTGCGCGGGTGAACCTCTTAATTTCTGCTTGCAATAAATATTTTAGTCGATACACCTTAAAGCTCTTATTTCAGTATCTGAGACACTCAAGAGAAAGTGTGCAAACGCAGAACATCCTAATGCAAATTTGAATTCGTTTCAGAGAATACGCTGAGAAATGTGAAATGAGTGGCAATGATGCCGTAGCTTCTGAGCTGACAAATGGGTACAAAGCGGATGTCATCGATGATAACATCACTCCTCATAAAAATTGTCATCCTCATTATAAGAAACTCACTTTCCGCGAGAAACTCTTCAAACCTCGTCCATCGCTTCTAACGTGAGTTCTATGAATAAATGATTTTCTCCCGAAAAAGTGTTTTCTTGATATGACCGACGCTGATATTTTTTAATACGAATACCCTGCAGAAATAATATAGCAAATAAGTAATTCATTCTGTTTCAGATAACGTTTGGATAATTCCATAAAATCTGATCTAACTTTAATATCCAGATTCACAAACATAAGTAACATTGCGATGCCACATTGGGTTTCAGGGTATTTTCATTAACTATCTTGGTGGATAAGATAGAAAATAATGCACGTGCATCCTTTTGCGTAATTTATGGAGCGATATAGACAACAAGAAGGTAATAAACGGGAATTCGTCTCCTTAGGCAGCGAAGAAAAAGATGAATGGAGAGCATTCTCCGACTCTCGAATCCCCTCTCTCTTAATGAATTAGGAAAATTATTGTAATTTTCATAGTTTCTCATTGCTCGACTGGTTTCAGCCACAAGGTGAAGAATTTCTCAAAATATCCTTATAATTGTTCGATGAGTTTGATTCGAATTTTCTAGGTGAAAACAGTCGTTCTAACGACGATCTTTCGAAGCACTCAAATGAGAAACGATCTCTTAAAACTGATACTTCCTTAATATGACAAAAGTGTGTGTTGACTGAGAAATTTCAGTTGACGCAATTAGTTGTTGAGGGTGTAATTTGAGCAGAGAAGACTGTCATTTTCAATGAGCGCTCAAACATTTCGGATATTTTACATCTTCTACTTGTTCAAACACCGACTCCGACCGTCAGTTTAACTAACTGAAATATCCGCTCCATTTCTGAGAGGAAATAACCTTGAAAGGAAATGAAAGCTTATGGAAGGTAATGAATTCCATCGTTTAACGATCGCGAAACCAATCATTTGTACCTGCTGTTTCGAATATTCAAATGCAATTTTGGATAATTTTCCAAAAGCTTGCTGTGATGGTACCGTGCGTGAGTGTGTATAAGGATGCATGGCACGTATGCTTATATATATATCAGTTTGAGATTTCATTTTTCAAACTACTCATTTCAGAAATGATTGCAGAAACCTGATGGTATCTAAGAATTTACACAACGAATGGGCAAACATGTAAATAGAGAATCTATTGTGCAAAAGGTTTACAAGCTGTCGCTTCGATTGAAATTTGAATACAATTTTGCCCATATTTTGACCTTTTATATGAGCATCTTACCTGATCAGTCTGGTGAACAGAACTTCAGAAGTGCGTATATTAGTTATTAGCCCTCTGGTATTCGCTCTTTCCTTGCTTGCCAAAAAAAATTTTTGAATTAAATGGGAATGGGAAGGATGTGTCGAAGAATGAGAGACTGCATCCATCCCTCTACCCACACGTCTGTCTATTCCTTCAGTCTACTGGTTCACTATATGGGATGGAACGAACTTCACTCACAGCCCACTATCTGTCATCATTTGCAAAATCATTTCTCAACTCCCTTGGTTCCTCAGATGATCCCTGAATCTCCCCTCTTTATAATGCTTCCGATTTCATATCTTGCTAGTCGGAAATTTCTTTGCAGACTATAATTTTCATAGCCAAAATGAATGGACCTCATGAGCATTGGTCCTGACGTTGTGATACCAATAACGTGCCACTGTCGCAGCCTTAGCAGCTATTTTGAGAATTCATAACTTTCTTGCTGCCGCAATTTTCAGAAAACTCGATTCAGAGCAGACCAACTTAGGTTTCCATTCACCAAATCAAGTCACGCCATCCCTAGAGTACAGAGGAGGTATCACAACTTGTTACAATTAAATAAATGGAAAAGCCTAAGTTAACCTCTGGTTCGTCGGCTTAAACTCTTGGCCGTTAGTTCAGTTCTGTGCAGGAACAAGATTTGTTAGCTTATACAGTGTTTTACAAACGTTCAAATCTGCTTTGTATTTGCTGCGACATGTTTTGCAAAAAACATATTGTTTTCTGTTATATATAACAGGTGCTTTATAACGTTTTCTTTTTATATAACGAGTGCTTTCTAATGTTTTCTGTTATATATAATAGGTGCTTTCCAGAGTGCCTTTGACTATGTGATAAGAACTTCTCTACTTCTCTACGTAATATGATATGGCAAAGAAAAGTAGAAATGATAGGCAAACTCGGTGAATATATACAAACTGAGAAAACAAGCATTTTGCTCTAGCAGTTGCATTTGTAAAAAAAGCCATTATAGCATTTATGTTATATACTATCGCTCAACCAATAGACCACTCTTTTGCTTCAACAACCAACACTCTATACATCGAACAAGCGAACCGTTTTGTCCTTGACGAGTGCACATGTGCTAGCAGTTTACTGCGAATTCTAGTGTGCTACTTTCCAGTGTGCTTATGGAGAAGCCGGATATGCGTGCACTGCGAAGTTTCATCGTCTCATGCTTTATCCTCATGTTGATCGGTTGTCTGCTACATGACTCGACCACTTATAACAAGTAATTGTATTTTAAAATTTCAGTAAGAACCTGAATAGAAATATGAGAAGAAATTCCACGCAATGGTTAGCCACCATCAAATTTGCCGCACCGAACTGTACCACTTGAAGCTTCAAGGCTGAGTATTTCTCACAATGTAATCGCTTCCATTGAGCTCTGGTTAGGCGAAATTCGCTGGGACTTTTGACCGAAAATTTTCAATTTCACTAAATAACTTCCAACTTTTCAAACTTTTCAGCACTTCAACTTCATAAATATTGCAACAACTCATAGTGAAAAGCGAGTAGGGAATAGATGACCCCATAGAATGGCATTATTGACCTAGTTGACCCTATAGAAATAGTCGAGATTCCGCTTATGCGAATATCTAATCCACTAGGCATGAATTGTTCCATTGTCGTTAGAAATATTCATTGACCACTGCGTGAACTGATTGCGTTATGAGAAATTGCATGGTGCCTCAGCGTTGTAATGAACACGAAATGTCATTAATATAGGCGGACATTTCGATTAATATACCTTTGCACTTTTAACATCATTTCAGTCCATTAAACCATCTCTGGTTGGTTGTGTGGAATTTCAAACAACTACCCGAAACGCTTTGTGTTTGGACACTTATGGCCTTGAGCACATTGCTCCCTTACTACATTCTGAAAATGTGGAGTGCCACGCCTTCTAAAGAGGTCAGTTTTCATTGCAATATTTCACGCACTCAGTCGAATTAAAATAGAACAACAATAAAAGCTTCATACGTCTATTTGATACAGTCATTGGTTATATCATATAACTAGAACTTCCGCTTAGGGCAAACAATGGCGGAAATTGGCGACATTCCGAAGTATAGTGGTTTACATTGAATGGTGCCACAATAATTATGCGTATGTCAAAGCAGCAGTATTTTTATCACATTGCATGAGTCACTCACTTTTCAAAACGCTTAAACAAGGGCTAATTCACTATGGAATTTGCGGGGCCGCATGGGCTCAATTACCCATTTTCATTACAGTTCGCGCAACACACATCTAATATTATCGGTTATTTGTTCGTTTATTTTGAGACTTTTGAAAAATGCACATGATCACGGTGAACTTTTGAATAACTTAGTTGCGCTATTTGGGAATACGTGATGAGTCGACTCCCTCCTGCTCCTTTGAATTTATGGACGCTTGCTTGAGAAGGAGGAAGGGAGAGAGGGAGGGTAAGCGATTAGGGAGATGAGGGATGGGAGGGTGGAAGAGGGAGAGAAAGGTGGAAAGGGAGATGAGAAGAGTTTGTTGAACGTCTGAAAAAACACGATGTTAGTATTGACTATTTTACGATAAAGTGGAGATAGTAGTGGAATCTTCAATGGTTTTCCTGACATGAATCTTATTGCTGCTCACAGCATACTCTATAGATTTCTCGTTCGCAGTAAGAATGGAACTAGGCATGGAGGTTCGAGCTGAACAACCACGAATCAC
>JAARMF010000075.1:20529-34115 GCA_022844705.1 Toxascaris leonina
GGGGGAATTTTTGAATGCTATAATCTTTATTACATTCGAACTTTACATCGTCAACGATTATTCGCAGGTCACATTTCGAGATGGCTCAATGCTGATCGCCTTATATGCGATTTATCTTGTGTCGCTGTTCTGTCTTCCATTGGTGCTTTTATTTAAATGGCAACTAAATTGTGCATGTTCCTTCATCATCACGTGTGAGAATGTGAGCTTTTCAGTTGACGATTCTCATTTCTCTATTGCTTTTTACTTAGCACTTATCTATACAATGTATTCGTGTGACCTTTGATAAGCGCACGCCATTTGGCGGTGACTGTACCGAACAAATGAAGTGTCAGAGAAGGTGACAAAAGATGTTTCAACCCCTGAACAACCGCTTTCATGAGTGAACGACAAATAATTAATGTACTTGATAATGCTGCCATCTTTCGAAAAAACTGATTATTAGCAGATGACCCACAGCACAACCTTTCCATCACTTTCCAACAATCAATAACGTAGATCGGCCAATTGCTAAATCTTCGCAATATTCCCCACATATATCACTGTTCACAACAACGTCATTCAATTATAATAATCAATTCGAAATTTTGTGTAAGCCGTAAAAAACCATGTCTCTGGCATCATCGATCCTCGAGTGCAAATAGTGTTCAGCGATCCGAGCTGCTGAACATTAGTTGAAAATCGAAGCGCTTTCTATCAACTGCTGACTGCCTGTCATAAATGATGCGCAGCTAACGGAGCGATGGGTCGACTGGTGTCTTACTAAGTATGCACATCTGATTACTAATAAAATGATTCATGCGGCGCTCCTGGGATGAACCTTCATTAAATAAGCGATTTCGAATAGCATGATCGATGAACCAAGATGCGCGTTACATACACCACCTTCTGCAAGTTTATCTTTGTCGGCTTGCTGAGCGAAACTACCAAGCAGATGAACACATGCATGCATACATGCAGGTACTGTACACAGAAGTGCAAACCCCGTTCTCATCTCCCTCTCGCCGGCAAATCCTGTGTACTACCTACCTGGCAATGGTTGCGGTTAGATGCAGTCTTCAAGGTGCTAAAACGATGTTGCAGACAAGAATCGCAATGAAGGTGCACTCCTTTATTAGAGAGGTCATGCCGCGCGCAATTCGGACGAAACTTGCTGCAAAAGACGACGCAATAAAGGTTGCATTATATTAATATTTACGAGGTGTTCAAACGTTCACAAAGCTGATGTAACCTTTCATCGTTCGAACTGTCAAATACCTCGAATTGTGCATTTGAATTTGGTGTCCTTAACAAGACAACCGAGAACTTTCTATCTTTTCCAACGCTATCGTTGATTTTTATGGATGGCGACGAAAAAACTGAACATTTTTTAGCACTTTGCTCATCGCTTCAAATGCAAAGAAAAGATATCGAATATGATCGATTAATGAAGATTCAAAAGCCGCTTAGAGGGGGGAGTCGACTTCACCTGAGTTCTTCATGATCTACTAGAAAAAGGGCCTTGAGCATGTTGTCCCTGACACAGTGGTGTTATGCAATAGATTTCGTAGAACAGTAGCAAACCGCTGTATGACTGTAGAGGTTTTTAGACTGTTTTTGCATAAAATCATTAAAAATTTGGGAACATTGCACAGGGCCTGAAGTTGTGAATGCTGATTTGCTGCTTCAGTCATATGTTGGCTGTGAGCAATCCAAAGGGATATCTTTCCACCATGATTTTCACATCTTTCACACAACTTTCTAATTAAAAGTGCTCATTCACTCTTATAAAAGACCTACTTTAATTTCATGTAATATGCTGTGAAGTAAACGCGATAATTTTGAGAAATGAAGTGATATCTAATCTATTTTAGCACCAGACCCTCGATAGGTTCCCATCTATCGCTCAATTCGCCTACTTCTTCTTTTGCCCTTCTTTCATCTACAGAGACGAATATCCAAGGTTTGTTCATTAAAATCTCGTTTATCTCGTAGTTTTTTACCCGGAGATGTTCTAAAATCCATAACTAGTTCTTCACTGTTTAAAGTTACAACTTATCTTTTAATCAGTTATTGTTGAACTTATGTCGCACTTTGCTTTCCCATGCCAATAAAGAAGGGTGGAAAAGCGTATCAAAGAATTTGCACAGTATACGGCTTTTCAGTTTCACGTGCAAGACCAATTAGTACAATAAGCTGTCTACAAAGAATAAAACTTTGCTTACTAATGCATCCTCACTTCAATCACTCATGCGGATTTGCAGAATTTTTTATTCCGCATTGCAAAATACTGCTGTGTAGGTGGCATTGATGAATTTCTTAGCACAAAACGAATTTGCTGTGATGAATCGCCGAAATGGCCATTAATTATCCCGTACGACATCTTGTTGCTGCAAATTTATAGTTTTGGATCTTGAGAAGTTTTCAAAAAGGTTCGCTTCCGTTGAAAAGCTTTTAAAGGAGAAATAAACTTAGGAGATAGCTTAATGTACATCTTGCAATATTTTCACATCCTATGCAGTTTCCGGATTGTGCACGAAGAGTGACGCACAAAACCACTGGGATTTATTGCACGGTTCGGTGGAATGCATTTCATAAAACATATAGAGGACGTCTTTAGCAATTATTGCTGACATCTATAAGAATCGAACATTTTTGAGTGTCGTTTAGATATTCGCAAATATTCCATTGCAGGAATAATCTCATTTCTTTATGAAGAGTTGCATTTTTCAGGAATAATTCTCGAAATTGGAAGCTTGTTCTCGCATATTTTCTGGAAGTGCTGCTTACAATTCTATGCACAAATTTAGTTTTCATCCAGGTCTGTTTATGGTGCTTATAAAAATAAATAGTACAAACATGAACGACGAAGAAATAACAAAGTTTCATTGAAGCTAGCCATTTGCATTGTAGAATAGCTAATGGAAAAGATCTATCGGAATTACAACCAGCTGCATTTCAATCCAATATTGCGTAATAGATATAAGCAGTGCTTCATGTCTATAATTCTCAGAGCATTGTTTGTTTTCCGAAAAGAACGTTTAGATCTGAGTGGTGTAGTTTGTTCTCTTTTTCTTCAATTCACCTATGAAAATGAACAATGAATGCAACATCGCAACCGTGTTTGAACATAAATCGAGATGAAAAGTGTAATGCTGTACTCAGCAAGGCGTAATGTGTTTTAGTGAGGTTGTGCATATGCGCATGACACCATTTGAATCCACCTCTCAGGTGGGTCATGAAAGTGGCGCTATAGCCGCTTAGCATATAAACGAAAACCCTCAGAACTTCCCACCAACGACCAAATTTCGTAATCACTATTGCATTTCAATTAAAGCTTACGAAATGTTGAGCCTTCTATTAACGTTTCAAATTTGAAGCTCCAAATGAAACGTATAAGGGAATATGTCATGAGGTACAAAGATTCATTTCATATCTTTCAATAAAAAATTAAAATGGAAAGGCTGATGACAATATACTGAGCTATTATATTGTAAAAAATGCTTCGAAATCTTCGCATTAATGGAAAATATTTTCTATTTTCATCCTTTTCGGTGAGAGGATGTAGTCGACTAATTCAGTGAGGTTAAGTAAATCGATCGATGGATTCAGAAAATTTCTTTGTTGAAAGGAATTGAGAATGTTGCTCCTTGCTCAGTTTCTATTGCTGCGTAATGAGAAAATTTGGAATGTGAGCTTTGTTTCGAATTTCCCCTGCCGCACTGAGGAGAATGTTCGCTGCTCACAGTGTTTATATGCGGATAATTTTTTTGAACCAAAAGCAAATTTGATACGAAAATGAAAAGGCGCACCGATGGGAATAGTAAGATATGCGTTTTTGCTTATAGCCTACGAAACTAACTGCTTGTCCAATTTCTCAAAATCATATCTGAATGCCTGAAACATGGTGAATACTCGCACGATTAGCCGATTGTCCAACTCTCACAGCTAGAAAAACATCTTTGATTGACACCTATCCGTCTACCAATAACATTTGCATATGTCTGTGCATATATGTTAGTAGCTGCTCATTCAAATTGTCCAAAATGAAAAGATGAGGTTAGGCCCTACATGTATGGAGGTTATACCAAAGGCTATGCCAAGTAGATTTTATCAAGGCAGCTTTGTGATTCGAGGGTCGAAATCGCGGGGTGGCAAATAGAGACAAATAATAATCGATCACGCTGACATGACGTCGCTGTACCATGCATTTCCTAATTTTGGGTACGAAATCTGTTTAAAAATATAAAATTCATTCCGAAACGTGCATTTGCTGTGTTGTGGCTTCAGCTGTGTTCATCAGTGTCTGTCACGATTTCGTGATGCCCTTTCCACAAGTTGCACTGATTCAGGCTGGTTGGTTTCAGAAACATTTGCATATCGCACTAGCTATTCCTAAATCCATTATGTTATTAATTGTTAACTGCTCAGCTTTCATGCAGAAATATACAAAAGAAAAGTAATGTAATGGTGAAAGAGTAAAAGCAACGCTTCTTTTGTGATCGATCGTGCGTCAAATGACTGAGGTGCACTTCAAAACGCTGAGCACTTATATGCAGCAATAAAAAACCATTCAACACATCCTTGAAAAACATTGATTCGTCAGTTATTCCCTTTTCAAGATGATATATCCACGATTCAAGAATGTTGACTATACGAAGGCAACAATAAGTTTTATGATGGATTCAATTTTTGCGTCGATTCTACCTGGTCTTCTATGCTTGCTGTTGCTATTCTATGGATTACTGCACTGTTGGCTGAATATGTTCTCTGAGATGTTGTGCTTTGCAGACCGTCAATTCTACGTGGTTAGTAAATAAACACATTCATGTTACATATTTCCATATCGTTGCTAATTTATTGAGAAGGTTAAACCGGAATCCAGGCTAAGAGGTGGCGCACCTATAATATAGGCTTAAAGCCAGTGGGCTATTTTGACAGTTACCAACTTCTAGTCGCATTTGTGGATGTTATTGTGCGAATAGGATATCATCTATAAACAAGCGCATAATGAGCATTCAGGTGCATCTTCATTCTCCTGTATTCTTCACATTGCCGTCTACACGCCGCATTAATTATGTACGAAGCAAAAACCGTCTGAAAATATTGCAAGATGTTCCTTGACAATGCCTGCTTGCTGATAAATACCGCTATTGTATTATATAGAAAATCTATGAATGGTTAAATGAAACTGCACAAAATTTTAGATTCACTTGTAGTGTCAGCAACAGTGCAACAGTATATAAAGATTCGTCGAAGCAAATGATGATGATCTCTTTAATTTGCATGGACAAATTTTGTTAGCAGTCATATTTCGACTTGTGGAAATCTTCTCTGAGGAAGTGTTAAGTATCTCGATGGCAAATTAATTTGTACAGATGATACACACGAATTCTGGAGATGCTGTTTAACAAAGAGAATGAAATGAACAATGCATTCGAAGTACATATCTATGTAAATGTCATTGTCGCGACCAGTCGCGAAGAGTCTAAAGCGAAATTGTAATATAGGTTTGGAGAGCTGCCAACGGATAGGCAAAGGCGGTCAAAGTAGATCAGTAGTTTGAAACTAAAAGTGTAGATTTCAAAGACAGCAATCAATAAGATCAGCAGTTTGACTTAAACCGAAGCTATTTTGACCCACCAACAGAGGGTATAAAAAGAGGCGAAATTGCGACCAGCGTCAGTCGTGATACGTGCGGCGGGGCGGCTGGGTCGCCCCTTCGAGGGGACTGGAGGGCCTGCCTCGACTGGAACGAGGACTTCGACGGGAATCGCGGGGGAACTCCGACAGGAATCGAGGGAGTGATTTGGGCCGGGTGAGCGAAGGCCCGGTCTTTATCTTTCGGTAGTGTTTCGCCATGGGCCTGCTCGTGGCCATGTAGGTATTGGTGTTGGTGCCGCTATACGTTGTTGGTTTTATTCTCGCTCGTTTTTATGTCGTTGTTCGGTGTGCGTTGCATCGTAACTGCGATAACTATAATAAAGGTTTAATTACCCAAGTTTGAGGTGTTCGAGCGCAAGTCAGGTAGCTCCGTCGCTTAACGCACGGAGCAGTTGATACTGGTTGGACGGAGTGGCCCGAAGAGGGGGCCTCGTTGGATCTCGGGTGGTGGTGCCGTCGGGCGTGTCCGGACGAATCAGTGGCGGTGCACGGGTCTGGACGGATCAGTGGCGGTCGGTTGCTCGGCGGGCGGTTCGGTGGCCATGGCGAGTCAGCAGACGACTCGGTGACGGTGGACGAGTCAGCAGGCGACTCGGTGACGGTGGACGAGTCAGCAGACGACTCGGTGGCGGTGAACGGGTCAGCGCACGTTGGAGCGGTGGCCCGCTGCGAGCGAAGCGCAACCGAAGTTCGACGGATCGGTCTAGGCGTCAAGCTGACCGGTAACGTTGGCGCGCACGGGAGGCAGCAGAATCGGACGACAGCGAGCGACAAAGGACGCGCGGATCATTGTGATAACCCCTTCTGTTCCTTTGTTTCTGACCTTTAGAGATTCAGTACATATTGCTGACTTCCTTCCAGAAAAGGGAAGAAGTCTTCACATGTGGAGAGGTTATGTGGGGCTCTGGACGAACTAACGTTCTTCGGTCATAGCCCAGCGACCCCTTCCCGGCTCGTGGCACCATGTGAAGACTTCTTCCCTTTTCTGGAAGGAAGTCAGCAATATGTACTGAATCTCTAAAGGTCAGAAACAAAGGAACAGAAGGGGTTATCACAATGATCCGCGCGTCCTTTGTCGCTCGCTGTCGTCCGATTCTGCTGCCTCCCGTGCGCGCCAACGTTACCGGTCAGCTTGACGCCTAGACCGATCCGTCGAACTTCGGTTGCGCTTCGCTCGCAGCGGGCCACCGCTCCAACGTGCGCTGACCCGTTCACCGCCACCGAGTCGTCTGCTGACTCGTCCACCGTCACCGAGTCGCCTGCTGACTCGTCCACCGTCACCGAGTCGTCTGCTGACTCGCCATGGCCACCGAACCGCCCGCCGAGCAACCGACCGCCACTGATCCGTCCAGACCCGTGCACCGCCACTGATTCGTCCGGACACGCCCGACGGCACCACCACCCGAGATCCAACGAGGCCCCCTCTTCGGGCCACTCCGTCCAACCAGTATCAACTGCTCCGTGCGTTAAGCGACGGAGCTACCTGACTTGCGCTCGAACACCTCAAACTTGGGTAATTAAACCTTTATTATAGTTATCGCAGTTACGATGCAACGCACACCGAACAACGACATAAAAACGAGCGAGAATAAAACCAACAACGTATAGCGGCACCAACACCAATACCTACATGGCCACGAGCAGGCCCATGGCGAAACACTACCGAAAGATAAAGACCGGGCCTTCGCTCACCCGGCCCAAATCACTCCCTCGATNATGGCGAAACACTACCGAAAGATAAAGACCGGGCCTTCGCTCACCCGGCCCAAATCACTCCCTCGATTCCTGTCGGAGTTCCCCCGCGATTCCCGTCGAAGTCCTCGTTCCAGTCGAGGCAGGCCCTCCAGTCCCCTCGAAGGGGCGACCCAGCCGCCCCGCCGCACGTATCACGACTGGCGCCGGTCGCAATTTCGCCTCCTTTTATACCCTCTCTTGGCGGGTCAAAATAGCTTCGGTTTAAGTCAAACTGCTGATCTTATTGATTGCTCTCTTTGAAATCTACCCTTTTTTTAGCGCGCAGCCTTTGTTTCAAACTACTGATCTACTTTGACCGCCTTTGCCTATCCGTTGGCAGCTCTCCAAACCTATATTATAATTTCGCTTTAGACTCTTCGCGACTGGTCGCGACAGTCATCAACCTGAGTTGCTAATCAAGTAGGAAATCGCATGTCGAACATATCACTGTGATGTATCGTTTGAGCTGTACCCATGCAATTGCTCATTTCTATCTTAAAGGATTGGTGGAATTCGAAAAATATGGCAGAATACTATCGAAAGTGGAATCTAGTGGTGCACGACTGGCTCTATGCGTATGTGTATAGAGACATCGCCATGGTATGTAAACCGTTTGTTGACAATTTCAATGACTGAATGCAGCTGGTGAATTCGAATATTTTAGGCTCAAACATGTTATCAGTTGTTTTTCTATGTATTAAGGATGCTTCTTATTTTAAGTGCAAGTTTGACATCAATTTAAATGACTTTATCGGAAGAAAGTGAGTGGCGCTGGCGTAGTACCCCAATTCCGCCAGCCTAATATTCCAATTTTATCGGTCTGAAATCCCAAGTCGACTTAGATGATCTAATATCATCAATCGCGTGATCACTGAAGATAAGCTCTACAGAATGAATTGTTTCTAACAAGGAGGCAACCAAGTCAACATCGACACGTGAAGCTCCTAAAATATGGAAACGGTGATTGGTGACTGTTGAGAGATATCGCTGATGAAAGAATGGAAATTTTGAACGAAGAGAGAAGGAACGAACAAATTGAAAACACGAGCGATGCAATCCAACTCTTCACAGCCTTAATGATAGACTCCTTAATTGGATACATCACTCTATCGTTCAGAGTGAGAGTCATTTAAGTCTTCATTCCCATATCAATAACCTCTTCTCGCGTATTTATCGTAATCAAGTACTAAATATTCGCCTTGTTCAGCTGGTTGGTGGTCGAAAAGGTCTGAAAGTGGCGCAAATGGCAGTGTTCTTACTTTCGGCCGCATTCCACGAGTATTGGTTTGGTACATCTCTACGATTCTTCTATCCAGTTATGTTTGTGCTGTATTTCATTTTTGGAGGTAAATTTGCTGCATTTCCTTTTATTAAGAAGCACATTTCTTAATGCCTAATCGCACCTTTTTCTGCCCATATTGTTTTCACTCAATAATAATTCATACATTAGGAACTAAATGAAATTCATCTCTGTTGTCTGCTTCATAGCCTATATTTACGAGTCGACAAATAACCGCATTGACGTTCCAATTCTGTTGTGCTTTTAAATATTATGCGAGAAGGGAAATTCATCTCTATTGTCTGCTACCTTTATTAACTGCTTAACTAGTGCTACTGCATGATAAATGATTTGGCCGAAACAACCTTGCTCTGAGTTACTTCCGTAATGTTGCTAAGGAGAAGAACAACATATTTTCAGAAACAAGTGTGGTTTTATAGAGGCGCATTTGTGCTTTCAGGAATCTTTTACTGGGTATCGCTGTTCATAAAGAGTGGCCAAGCATGGAACATCGCCATGTTCTCAAATCTACTGATCGGTACGGGTATGTTCGTGTCGTTCTATAGCCAGGAATGGTATGCGAGGCATCGATGCCTACCAACATCAACGAATGCCTATCTCGATTTTGTCATTCCACGGCATTGGTTTTGTTCACGATATATAGATGCTGTTGACTTTCAAAATGCATAATAAATTGACTTTGAGCGCAACAAATCATTCCAGCTTTGTGATATGCACAGTCGAGCCACGTACTTCCAGCAGTAAGCTGCTTTACTGCTTAAGTAAATTTCTGTACTATTACTTAAATATAAAGAGAGATCCACCGAGAGGATAAGATTCAATTCGACTGGACTTATAAAATGAGCGATAAGCAGGATTTATTCTAATGAGGCATGCAAAAATCTGTCTAGGAATTCGTGGCCAATGCAAACTCGCTTGGTATGGCAACGAAGTGAGCTGTTCGTTATCTAATATGCCAATTAAATATGCAAATAACTGGCAGATGGACACAAAACTGACGACAACCCAATTGTTATATAAATCAGAAAAGTTGAACTTTTTGAATAGTCTTTCCTTGCAGCTGAAGTCTGTAGACTGAATTCAATTTGTTTGAACAATGAAGTTCCATCATTCTCAGCAATAACTCTTCCTTGGATTTATGAACAGATCTGCACCCTCGATTTGAAATGGCGAAGGCTTGTTGTCGTAGTACTTCTGAAACAAAGATGACATTCGGCGATTCCGGTGGCAAAAATTACAAACGAGTCAAACGCCCCTTCTGCCTGATTAAACCATCGAGCAACTAACTACAAAGTACAACATATATAGCGGTGAGGATTTTTTGGTGCACGAACATTTCTCGGAAAAAAGCTGTTGAGTGGTATCAACACCGATGAAATGACAGCATATTGCAGTCTTGGCGACCGGTGAGCTAAATGCCATTGGCAACCATAAATGACAGTTCCGCGATAATGTCGAGTTCCGCGATAAGCGCTCTTCATTATCATCGTCCGATCTTATCCGTGAAGTATATCCTCCCTCAAAACAACCCTTTCTCAGTACAATCCTTCGGAGACATGAGATGTTCTAATAGGGCTTAGAAGGTCAACCTACAGCACAGTTTTTTTTGTCACGCAGAGCACAGACCGTTGCAAGGGTTTTGCTTAGGGCAGCGTGTCGTAGACAAAGAAATCAGACAAACAGCTGTCATGGCGGATGAACCTGTCGTGCGCCAACTTCTAGATGTGACCAAAATGCTACTAACTTCTTTGAAAGCTTAGCCGCTTAATGACAGCTGTTCCCTCGCTTAAAACAATGATCCCGTTAGCGTTATCTTTGATCTTCGAGCCAACTGTCCCTCACTCTTTTCTTGCACTCACAACAATTTCTACGCTATGAGGGTGCCACTTTGCAGAAATATGATCTCAGCGGTACAAGCTGTAAGCTAACAAATGGAGCAATTGCAGTGAATGTGCAAAATAATTTCCTTGAATATTTGTGTTCCTCGGTTGGAGGCACTGATCAAAACACGCAAGTAGATAAAGTGAACTGTTAGTCCACGAATCTCAATTCACTATTATCCATGAGGTGTGGTCGTTGCTTGAGTCTTCTCTCCGATTGCAAAGATTTGTGCCTAATCTCGTTCCCTTGCTCTTTGAGCTAATAGCTCAGTTCAAAGCTGACACATTGAGGTGGTTGTCAAGACCTCAGTGACCAGAAAAGGTGATGCATCCTAGCGAGGAACGACTGTACTTTATTACTAAGAATGGGCCAGCTTAGTAAAGCTTTTCATAGGCGTTCACGAGTAAAAGAATAAATGGTGAAAGACAAATAAGACAAGGATAGACAAAAATTCCTGCCTATTTCTCGCAAAAGGACATCTAGGCAATAAGGGAACAATCTTAGCAGAACCACATCTGAGAATAGTACGGGAAGGCTTTCGCACCTCTAAAATATAGGGTCATCAGAAAGATGAAAAATCGAACTTCCACTCTCAAGAAAATCTTTTATCAACGACACCACAACCCGAGTGCACCAACACCTTCACAAGGAAATATTAGGAAGTTTGGTCTATGCTGTTCCCTTCATTCATTACACCAAACAGTTTTTCTCATTTGATCGCACCACACACTCACATAAAATGGAAAGAAAATTTTTTCAGCTTAGCCTTTTCTATGTAAAAAATTATATACTTGACGCGTATTTTCCAACAGATGGAGGAATAAGCTAGAAGAGTTGATGCGATGAGCTCTTATAGCTGCGCCTCTCGGACCAACCAGTTGAGCAGAGAAAAAATAAGCAAATAAATAATACGACACACGCCACAATGCATCCATATTTCAGTCGAATCCACCAATCAATCACCTAAAAAAAGGCTCGTTTTTTGGGACCTGAAGTGTGGCCGGACACTGTCACCTAATTGGTTGCAATAAACGATACATATCTATCGGCATATATGATGAAGTGACCACAAGTTTTTTCTCAAGGTTTTATGGTTCGAGCGAAGGTCACTTTGGCAGTTATTTCGAGCTCCCTGCTAAAATTTTGTTACTTCAGTGGTTTCTATTTTAGTTGTCGGATACGAATACGTACATTGATAGATATGCATAGGTACGACGTTAACATATTGTGTCTTGCAAATGGAAAATTGCGAGTGAGTATAAACTGAACGAGTTGAGCTTTTTATTGCAGCCATTTCCACCGGTCTGGTTGGTTGGGTCGTTGAGCTGAGGTGTATTACTGTGAATGAGTCAGCTTATTATAGTGCCGATTCCACTCGTTCCGCAGGTGAGATAGTTTTATTATTGCATCAGGAAAATGTAGTGGCAAAATGCAAATGATTCCAGTATCTCTACGGATGGATATATACAAGCATTATTGCTCCTTCTGCCAGCATGTCTGCTAGCTGTTCAGTTATATTCAGCCAATGATGAATGGGGCGAGAGCTGCATGGCTGCATGAAAAGTGCGATTCCCATGATCTGATGCAATTTTGAGTCCAGATTCGAATTGCTAAATTTTTGGTTCACGAAACGGATGATAATTGAAAGCTTCAAGTTAATGCGCGCTCTACAAACCGTTGTTTTAGGGAAGTCGTATTGTTGCACTCTTTCCTTTTCAAAGGTTTCGGCACTCGTGATATGGCCAAAACGAACACAGCAAGCAAGTCGTTTATGCCTTAAAGCGAGAGACTTGAGAATCTTAAATTCTGCACAAATATGGCGTTCGAACAAATTTTGGCAATAAAAATTGACGAAGCACTCTCACTGTATTGATAGTCACTATCGTAGTCTTAGTAAAGGTCAATAGAGGCAAAAGAATCGGCCAATGGTCACTGTTCATGCGTTTTTAGAACTTCGACTGTTTACGGCCATTTTTCATAAGCTGGTTGGATTTTTTTTTTCTGAGAAAGCAGCTGTAGTGCCGTTTTTAGAGAGTGAATCGGTCTCGATTGTTAAACAGTATTTTGTCGAAATTGACGGCGTTCATATATAACACTTATCGGCTGTTTTATTGATGAAGCCTAATAACTTAGAAATTGAGTTGTTCGCAAAGACATCTAAGTTAAATAATATAACCAAAAGCTTGTTGACAGCATTTATTAGGGAAAAGAACTTGTTAACTTTACTACATAGGACAGTAGCAGAGTGATGAGAAAACGCGATTGCGAATGCGATCAATTGGCGCCACAACTTATGGAAGGTGAATCTGGTGTTCATATTTAGATGGCTGCGGGTGCTTTATGGCTGACATCATTGATGTTAGGCGCTTTATTGGCGTCTGAAGTATTTCGTTTACTTACGGTAATGGCGAAACGGAAGAAGCAAGAACAGGAGCAGCTACCTGTTTTGTTAGCCGACCTTGACACCCTTGGCCAGGTGCTCCTCAAGTCATTGTTAACCTCGTTCCTAGCTGAAAGCTTCGTAGTGAGTATCAGTTACTATAAGTATTACTGGCGTAAGCCTGGACGTACAAGCTTTGCTTTTTCCGAGCAACTGCTCACTTCGACCATTAGTACTGACAATGATTATAATAAAATGCATTAAAACTGCTATTCACGAGACCAGCAAGCGATCTCGAAAGAACTGGCCGTTATAGTTTCGAGGCATTTAAATGGGTGTAAAATAATAAATAGCTGAAAATAAGGAGTGAAAGTATCTTACTGCTCAGGCTTCATCTGCTCCATAAGGAAAGAACCGCCAAAACGGCAGTTGTGAGCTTCACATTATAAATAGGCAAAAGAAAGAAATAATTATAGTTCAACAAGTTTCACAAGATTTCCTTTAGGTTTCACTCAAACTTCAGTGTTCAGAAATTGCGAAGTTCCATGCAGTTTAATGGTAGTAAGCTGCTGTACCGGATCCTAGTGAAGACCGACCCCCCCCCCCCCCCCCCCCCCCCCCCCCCCCCCCCCCCCCCCCCCCCCCCCC
>JAARMF010000075.1:46640-67406 GCA_022844705.1 Toxascaris leonina
GGGGGGAGCGCATATGCATAGATTGACGATGCCGTGCCTGTGCATGTGTAAAAATGTGTCTGTCTGTCTCCAGGTTGCAACAGCTCGGAAACCAGTGAAGTTGACGGGTACAGTAGACACCATAGGATGACTTCATAAACCTTAATTCACCTTAATCCACAATCTTCCGAAAAGATCGCATTCTGATATGTTGCTTTAGAAAAGGTTTGCATATATCTCACGTCAATCTGTTTTTCGTTTTGCACCGATCGGGTTGCAAAACAAGCTGAAGCGCATCCCATTACAGCTAGCAGAGTAAGCGATTCCGCATTCCACCCACCGACCAGTTTCGTTTGCTTTCCAACAAATAACAAATATGCAAAATGCATGCAATTTTTGGCCGTCCATAAATGTACCATTCCAGTAAACTCAAATTGTTGATGGGTCGGCATCGAAAACAAAGTACGAAGTCTTTCTGAAGTGTCTGCATGATGCCTATTCAATTTCAGCGATTCCTGAATTGAGACCGCCTATTAGAGATTCTGTGATGCGCTTTACAATCCATTTTGCAAAGATGAATCGTTTGCTGATTTACATGAGCGATTAGGTCAAAAATTTAGAGGCCTCATTTCGCGTATCTTTCATTTGTTGGTTTGTTACGAATCCAACAGCTGAAACGAGCGGACTTGAAAGGGCCTACCGAGCCAACTTGTCGTTTCCGCACTTTTTGTGTGTAAATTATATAAGTCATTTCACTCAACCGGAAGTAATGTATGCCTGAAGTGGTACAGTAATCTATCTGAGGTGTTCATTTTTAGCGTGCAGAGGAAAGGGTTTATCCCCCCGAGTTACCTGCACTGATTACGTGAGGGACAAACCGCAGAAAAGAAAGATACTGCCTATTTGATTTCGATATGGAGTCCGTGCTTGTGGCCTCTCAAACACAAATGGTTCGTGCTGTCTTAGCACGCTGGCCTGTTTGGTGCAAATTTTGGTTAAATGGGAGGTATTGTTCGTCCATTTTTCGCGATGTTCAGCAGTGTGCATCTTGTCCCTAAATTTGAGACCGTTCCTAAATGACTTTGTTTTCAAGCAGTATCCACTCCAGCAAGATTTGAGCTTCTCCTCTCAGATGCCCATAACTCGCGTGACCTATGCTGCGAAAAGTTTAATGAGTGATCTCTGTCCCATCTCACATCGTCACATTCTCTTGCATTTAGTATTTCGGCGTCTGAGAGAAATTTTCGCGCAGATCTCAATGACCGGTAGTAGTTTTATCTGTGCAGAGTGTCGATCTGACCACCCGCATTGCAGTGTCCTTGTTTTGACGTTTGTTGCTTCTAGTAGCTGTTGAACAACCGAGAATATCACTACTCTGCTGTAACCGTAATAATCGCTAGACTTTTGAGAGAAGCATAAGATTGCCTCAGCAAGCCTACTGCACTTTAGTTTCTCCTCTCCCAACACTGCAATACTGATGTCGCAGTCTGTGGATGTCTTGAAAGTCGGAATGTTTCTCCTTTCAATATGGAAAAGACCTGTTTCGAATGAGTATTTGCGTTCTAAAATGTTTTTCGGATAATTTTGAATGGCATTGAGTTTATGTGAACCAGCAGCTTTATTTCGATCAGGGCATTCGGTTGCAGCTAAAGGGCCGTGTTAAGAGGGCATCCTGTTTGTTTCGTTCGTCCTTATCTAGCGTTACCTTCCCACTTAAAAGTGAGGGACGAGAGACCTACTTCAAAGAATAGATTATAAAATACGAACAATCTGTTTTTCGGAAAACAAGGTAATCTAAGAAATGTTACTATTTTCCAAGCAGCTCATAGAGTATTAATCGGTATTATAGGGATCACCGGAGTTGAGCGAAATCAGTGGCCTAACGCCCAAGGCTGGTTGTCGCCGGTCAACTCGGCTTGCCGAACGTTCAATGAACGGATTCGCCAAATTCGAGAACACTGGCGAAGAACAAAAGGTGCTGTGTTTTTGTTTTATAATGTCTAAGTAAAGTGAGGATATTGCGATAATTGGGGACACGATGGCACGTTCAATATATCCTATTCTACTGATTTCATTGAATACATTTTTCCGTCTTTTTCACCTAAAATTGATGTGATATATTATGTGAATAACAGTTTTATAGGTCGCGAATTTTAGTTGAGGCATGTTTCTATATTCTCGACAACTGCATTACTCTTGCTGTTGCGGCTATCATCTTTTTTTGCTTTTAAACGGAATTCTCATCCAGATTAGCTCCGGATACGTACTTTTTAGTCTTGCAAGTTTCCGTGGATTTTTTTCTTTCCAGGAATGCATCCACCTTGCCCTGATTCCACTTACAATCGTGCATCTGTTTGCTTATCAACCAAGTCTTGAATCATTTTCATTTATAGGATACGACATCGGCCGTCACTTCGCACAACAACGCCTCGTTCTTTCATGTGGATTTGCTCTCAAACAAACCACGATTAATGACGTTTCTTCAAGTAACCGTACTACTCATCTATCTCGTCGTTTTCTACAAGCTGTGCATTCATTTTGGCGCTGACAAGTTTTTTGCTCGACTTGTGCATAAACTCGGCTGAATGATGTGTGCTGAAGCCTTTTCTAACAATTTCTTGTTCCTATTCACTCGTATATTTGCTGATGTTTTACTTTTTCTTTTACTACTCGTATTAGCTATTGAAGTTCTGGATAGGAGGCTATAAAATAAGATTTTCTTGTCGCTGAGTAATAGAAGTTTTGATTGTTTGGGGTATTTCATAGTTTGGTTGTTTTGTTAGCAAAACCTTTCACGGTCTTCCATTCGTAATTAGATGCAGTCAAGAAATAAAGCCTAGCAAGGGATATCCAGAAACGTGACCATAATAGGACGAGGAAGGATTTATATGGATGTTGCGCCGATTAGGGAGAATCAAAAGCACCACTGTTCTGATGAGGATAAATTCGAAAGCGATGTTCTGCGACAGAGGAGAGATTGTTTTTACGGAATGTTGCCTTGAAACGCTTATGAAGTTATGGCATAAATCCGTAAACAGTATTTTATGAGCAATTTTCTCATGAAGTAATGGTCCTGGTTCAGGGGAGAATCCGAGAAAAAGCAAAATTGAGGAAAAAATCTTTCGACAAAAAACTTTTGTGATGACCATGGAATTTCCGCAGTTGGTACCATTTCAACGCTTTCAGCTTTGTAGGACAGTGATCATATGAGACTGCTGGAAATATGCTAGTAGCTAGTTATTTTGCCACTGCTGACTGACGTGGGAAAAAAGTTAACCAAAAAGCAGTCTAACTTTTCGCTGAAGGTTTTTCGCTTGATATCAGTAGTAGAACTGTAAGCAATCGGGCAAGAATTTGATTCATTGTCATGTGTTCATAGATCTGTTGTGAATATTTGAATGCATCAGAGAGACGTTCGTAAAAGTTTTTGGTCATTCCAAAACGCGTGTTCGAGCAATTTTCGCAGTCTTCCCCGAAGGCTAAAAAAAGGTTTCGCGACAAAGTGTGTAGGGCCATGGCGGGAAAAACATCGTCTTCTTCGAAGAACTTGTCTATGAGCTTCCGCATCATTCCAAAGGTGTTGTTATTTATCCGTCGAACACCGTTTTTGATCGGAACTTGTTGTAAGAGAAGCTTTCGAATTTCTCAAGCCACTGCAGCAAGATCGCAGTGGTTGATTTGTTGCGTTTCAGTTCTTTCCTCAAATCGCTTCTTTCTCTATTTCTGTCTTTCTTTGCCTTCCCCACTCACCTCTTTACCTTCATCAAGGACCTCTTCCGATCAGGGTTGCCTTAGTGCTCTCATTTTCGACCACTCAAAAGCACATCCATCGTTGCTTAGTGACAAAGCTGGCTTCGTACATCTTATCTTCCTTCGAAGATTGCTCATTTTTATTTCATCCGACCAAATTGCTTTCGGTCTTTTCTGGTCAGCANNNCCGACCAAATTGCTTTCGGTCTTTTCTGGTCAGCAACCAACCCTTCATGTTTGTCATGTGGAACTGGTGGATTTTGTGGTGAGTAGGCTTGGTGCTATGAACATATAAAATTGCTTTGCCATACGAGATGTGGTCACTCGTATTGAGCGGTTTGTTAGAGTCTGCACCAGCTGCTCGCAGTGCTGCGTCTCACCGTCCATTATTTTGCTTCGCGGCTGTATTTTTTTAGCCATTTCGGAAGTGTCATATGTTATCTATGCACCATTTCCGATGAGGAAGGTGAGATATTGTAACATATGAGGGCATTCTTTTGCGAATGCGCATCTGTTCGTTTCTCCGTTGATGATTTTGGTCCATTACTCGCTGATTATTTATTTAAGCCAAAATGTGCGCCTTCTTTAACTCACTCTGTAACAAAGCTATGACCAATATGGGAATTATTATCAATTGAGAATCCACTTAGATGCGAAACGAAGAGAATCACGTCTTGAGGATCGTCGAAGTGTCAGATTAATTGTTTTGTTCATTTCTCCGAACCTCAGTTGATGTCCGTTGTCGGCTTTATCTGCTGCCGACGTTTCTGAATGGAAGCTGTGCTTCTCGACTATTTTTCCCTTGTCTTTTAAAGAGTAGACTCCAACAGTAGACTTGTATTGAGTGCTGTTCTGTCATGATAGGTTGATCTTCGTTCTCCAAGCATTTACATTGTGGGATATCACGTATTGATTGATTATTTGTTGTGCAAATTAGTAATCAATTTGTGCTTCTTTCATGTGTTAAATGATAAACTTCGCTTCGATTATATTTTCGTTCTATTCATTTACTAATTTACTATGAAATAGGTTCGGTGCATGCAAATCCCAATTGACAACTATCTGTTCGAGAGAATTGCGCCTTCGAAGGGAGTTGACAATGGGACGATGAATCAGCTGCATTAGTTCTTCGAAAAACCCCTTTATAATAACCACATGGAATTATTTGGCTGTCTGCGAGATATGATGTGCCTATTGCTTAATTCGCAAGCGTATTTTTTCTGACATATTACGACGTTGAGCCCATTCCCTTCTCTGCATCATGAGCAATTTCCGAGTTCATCTGAGACGAAGAAATGTTGGGGGAAACCGTATAGGATAGACACATTGTGCGATACCGCATGTGGATATACGGGTATGCTGCATCGGTGCAGATATAATGGCGCTACTTTAGTGATGTATAATACAACGGGAGGGGGTAATTTCGAAGATATTCCAGCTGTAATTGCATATAAAGTGATATTGAAACACTGAAGGTGCTTTGCAAGTAGAGATGTTTTAGCAATACCGCTCATGAAGAATCACCCAAACGAAACCGACAAATGCAGTTAGGTTATCTTTTCAACTAGCTCGACTATATACCGAAATATGAACTGGTCGAAGCGTTATCACAACGGCAGTGGAAGATTCTCGAGCTCGCATCATCGTAAGCCTCGTGCTGACAGTCTTCGAATTCGTTGCGTGTCTAATCATCAATATGATTTTCGGGAAATGCGCTGCAACTCGTTTTGCCCGTTTGCTTCAAGTTAGCTCATCAAGGTAATTCGACTCGTATTGCAATTTAACAACATTAACGTGGAAATGCCCTCTACCATACGTCAGAGGTATATGTCCGTACCTGACCTGCTTCGTACCCACCTGCTTTTATCACACTTTTCTCCAATCGTTCCTTAATAGTGGTTTCTTTTGTATTTCGTTTCCACACTAGAATGCACTTTATATGCCGTATCGGACAAGCTAACAACGTTGCCTCACACCTGAACCTACTCTGAGCATAGCCCTTTTTGTATCCCATCCCAGGCTGCTTCATTTTTTCATTTCTCTGCATTCTCGTACATTATATCTCAAGATGCACATCACTGTTCCCTTCTTGAACCTTTCTATATATTTCCCAACTCATTTCTCACAAAATAATGCTTTCTTTATTACTATCACTACATAATCTATGCTGCTGAACAACAAGTGGCATAACTTAGTTTACGAAGTCGAACGACATGCGGCTCAACACGTGGCATAAGAAAGAAGGTGTATCTAGTGGTGAATGAAGATGACTTGTTAACCTCCACATGCTTGACGCCCCCTTTCGCTGAGATATCAAGTGTGCTAGAATTCCTCCAGCTGGAATATCTCAACAGCAATTATAAAACCAGTCTTTGTAGCCCGTCACGACGAAAAAGAAGTTCAGTTTCAGTCACTTCGTTGCCGGGAAAGCAACTGAACTACTTAACTACCACTGGGCTCATGCATGCGTGCGCATCTTTATTGCGTAATCACGNTAGTGGTGAATGAAGATGACTCCACATGCTTGACGCCCCCTTTCGCTGAGATATCAAGTGTGCTACACTTCCTCCAGCTGGAATATCTCAACAGCAATTATAAAACCAGTCTTTGTAGCCCGTCACGACGAAAAAGAAGTTCAGTTTCAGTCACTTCGTTGCCGGGAAAGCAACTGAACTACTTAACTACCACTGGGCTCATGCATGCGTGCGCATCTTTATTGCGTAATCACGGCGTGTGTGCAGCCAAGATACGCTGGGCATTTGCATCCACGATCGAAATCACGCTAAGAAGCCCATATATTCATTTCATAATACCCGATGCTTTGACTCTCACAGCAACGAGATGTGAAGCCTCGTTCTTACCGAACATAGCCCCTGATCACTTCACAACAATAAACCCGCAAGGATCATTATGGTTATCATCATGGTTACAGAGAAAATTGAGTCGCTTATTGAGCAAATGGCCACTTGCACCCACTGAAGCAAGAATAATACATGTAATAAGAGAGGAAGCGGAAAGTGCACCAGTGACCAATGTGTTACATACATGCGCAACCTTCATTGTCAAAAACCGACTACATTCAGTTACAATCAAGTCTAAAGCCCACAGGACGCATCCCCATATCCTTTCACCACCACAAAGCCTTGCAACCTTACTGAACTCCACCCAAGATAATACGTTCCGCTGCACCTACACAGTGGCATCTGAAGCTCCGNCCTGAAGCCCCGCCAGTACCAATCAATGAAATCTGCGCAATACTGGAGCAGCTCTACTTGGGATATCAATGGCACCCGATACAGACACTTCAAGTGCACACCACGCTAAGAGGAGCCCAACCAGACCCTTGTGTATTCACCGGACAAGCAAGCTTTCCGCATACCACTCACTCAGAAGCGCACCTACTCTGAACAACTGCAATACCAAACAATACGACAAACACTAAATATTTATTTCCGGCCTCTTACAGAACATTACAATTGTGTCTAATGACCCCTCATTCGAAATTCACGTCGACTCATCTTTCAAATGTTGTCACCACCGTCTAACACTTTTCCTATCGAGCTCGAGATAAAGGCACGAGTAGAATCATGCCAAAAATATAGCAACACCCATTGTACAATACAAAGCGTCAACATTAAAATGATGTCGGATGGGAAGCGCATTTGATAGATGAGGGGACCATCTAGCGAGGATGGGATGACATCTACTCATTTGTGGACAGCGTCTTTAGCTGAGCAATGCACTTGTCCAAATATTTGTCTTTTACCCCATCCTTGTTCGCAGCAATCTCCCCTCGCACCTGAAAAAAGAAACCTTGTACGATGTATGATTACGATCAGTGGGAACAACGTTCGCACATTGAGATGAGCTGCAGCACATGTGACCAGAACGCAGCTTGACTTTAGAATGCAAAACACTTGCTTCAGAGCTGGCCTACTCCGCACACTTACGCGATTCCAACAGCGAAAGCTACATAAAACATATCAGATTACTCCCACCCCTACCCACCCACCACTAATTTAAAGCAAGTCACAAGTTTCAGGCAATCTGCCAAAGTCGCAGCTCCCTCGAGAAAGTAACAGAGTTCCGAGGAAGAACGGGAAAATATGAGGACGACATTCCCCATGTCAGCTCTAATTTCGCGGGGTGTGAGGAAACCGCTGGCCAAGCTATAGTATCCGAAGAACAACCGCAGATGCACTTGTAAGGATTTGTGGACTACCCACTCCATGTCATAAAAAAGCTCGAACATTTGGACATTTGCTACTGAATAATTCCTCCTCTTTCTGCTCACATTGGAGGAAACTTTAGAAATTTTTAACACGCTTTCTTCAAAGCACAAAATGTGAACGTGCTCCAATTTAAGCCTAATCAGTTTCCTCCCTTTTGCGGTGTCTAAGCAGACGATTCTCTCCATCATCGCTCAAGAATCCAAAATGTCTGTGCAACCACTCCACAATTAAATGTGCGTAGAATCTCAATCCTTATGGAATCGTTTATGTGCCTTTAACGTTTATCAGCTTGCCACCCCCCTGCCTAGTATTTTTCCACGAATTTTACTGGAATCAGATCAAGGGTCGACGTCGGGAGAAAAGTTCTGATCACGAATCGTTCCTTCTTAGACGAACTAGTTTCGGCTTCATAAATCTAACTGCTATACCCATAGTGCAATTTTTTATTGTTCTTAATGGTTGCTCGAAAATGCAGAATTGCAGGAAAGATCATTTTTCTGCAGGAAACTACGTGAAAAGAATTTGCCTCAATATGAAGTAAGACCTTTATAACTGTCACGATCAATTACGTGCCCCACTACAGAACATTTCACACAGAAAAAGGCTGCGAGAAACAATTGGAAATGTAAAACAGACATAAAAGTTGCCCAAAGGGGAGTCATCGCCATCGAGATTTGGCTCAAAGCTTTGCGATGAAACTTTTAAAACGAGTGGAATGCGCCCTTCGATTATGGCCAACTATGTGCGCTCAATGTTTTGTTGCCACAACAATCTCCTCCAAATTCTAACTTCCTCGCTTTACCACCGTAAAGTTTTTGAACTAAGCTGGCTTTTCGTCATGAACACCATCGCCCATTACTCATTCGAAAAGACTCTCACCCCTTCCATGATCCACTTGAGCATGTGGTCCCTTTCGAATCTCCTCTTCGTGGCTTCCGTCTCTTGCAAATAATCAATCCGTCGCTTCAACTCGTCCGCGATCACCTGGACGTTCTTTCTGTACGCAGCCTCAAGCTGCAGCTGCATCGTCTCCTTAAAAACGATCGGGAAGTTCTCCTTCATCGCCTGAAGCGAACGCGATTCCGCAGCTGATGTCTGAAACATCATCCACATGAGAGGAGAGACGAAGCCAATCTGCTTTCAGATAACCAAACCCACAAGTGTGCATCCAATTCCGAAAACAATCCCTCGCATTTTAGTTAATTGTACTTAAGATTGCAAACCTAATCACCTGAGCCTTGAAATAAAGTGATGTTTCAAAAATAGAGGAGAAGCGAATAAATATGAAACGGTTACAAACAATATACCTCTTAGTTAAAGAACACTCATCAGTGAAGAGTTGTGCGTGAATCTCGTGACATTTGTTTATGAAGTCACCAATGGTGCAGAGTTGTCTTCAATTGGTAAAAATGGGCTCTTAACCCTTTTGGTTTCACTCCGCATCCACAAAAAATCAATAGAAGGCTTCAATTTGCAGACATAGGGGATGTGCATGCAAATCATTGATTAAGAGGTGTGCATCACACAGCAACATATGGGGATGCTTTTGCACTGTAAGGGTGATGTAATGGTCAAAATGAGGAAAGCAACAACAAAGAGATGAGATGCGAATTTGACCAAAGAGTGCACCTAAAGTCAGGCTTGAAAAAATTGCCGTTATAAATATTGACTTCTCTTTTCATGAGAGAAACTTCACCTCAGGAACAACTTATAAAACAGAAGAGTATGACACCCGATCAAGCTCACTTATACAGGTATCACAATCTTAAATACGTAGAAAGTAAGCAAGTCATAAGACGAATATAAACTCTAAAACGGCAGAACAATGGACGTAAAGAAACAAACGAATAAATACAACGCATATTGGAATAAAACAAATTCTGCGCTATCAAACAATAAGCGCTAAAAAGAATCGACAACAAACTTCTCTGAACTCTTTCGCTCCCCTCAGATCCTCTTCGATGAGCGCTTTGAAATGATCCATCCTCTTCTGATATTCGCCATACAACCACTTATCGACTCTATCTGAAATCTCAAAGCCACTCAAGACTCCCAACACTGCAATAAGAATATAGAAACTTGTGTATGCGAACTACTCACACTCTACAACCCTTGGCGAGCACGTTTAGCCTTTATGAAAAGCATTAGCCTCAAATGAACTTGCACCGCTTGCCTCTTCCCACTTCTTCTTTTAGCTAGAGCTTTAAAAGAAAAATATCAGCTAGCCAAAAATTGCTAGAATTGCTTAATGAAAACTTTGTTATTTCACAGATGGGATATATTCGTGAAAAATATTCATTCATTCTCATTGCAACAAGCAAATATCGGAAAAATTAGTTGACCCATGATTGAAACAAGAATACACTGGCTCGTCTTGCTTCATAGTTAACTACGGCCTGTGTGCAAATCACACCCGACCGAATACGGCTTCTTTCATTTGTGTAGCTTTTGCTTCTAATGGAAGCGCGACGGTCTACGACCGGGTCGATTTAGCAAATGCATAGAACGATAAAAGAAACGAACATCCGATTGTCCTCGAGAGGAGCAGATAGAAAAGAATCCAGCCACAAAGCATATGTGCCTGCTCCTCCAACACATAGATCTCCTTGTTCAGCAGAAACGCGAATAAACCGCCGAAGAACAAATATGGACCTGCAAGCGAAAATTTGGTAACCTTCGAAACGCGGTCACACTTGAAGAGACTTAGATCACTGGACCTTTTTCGGTTAAAGAAGTTCTGGAACGATGCAAACTGCACGTTAGACTTTCTGTTGGCAGAAATGTTTTTGAGGATGCTATTTCAGATCTTCCAACGGTCTAATGAAGGACTTTAGATCGAGCAACAAAACTTTATGCGAAAAAATTATTAGCGCATTGGCCTGAAAATTAGTCTCACAGATTAATGTTCGCGGTGGTTGAAGACAGGTTTCTTGAAGGTTCAAAGGAGTCTTGTATCTTTTATGAGCGGCCAATATCGCTATATTTTTTATGGACGTTGAGCCATCGATGCTATTTATGTGCATCAAGTTCTAATAAAAACAAATGGCATTGACAACTTATGGGAACGTGGGAGGCTTCAAATTTTTCTAGCAACAGCTTCTAGAAGGGTTTCTACTCGGTCTCCCATTGAAGTCTCAAAGTCGATAAATGGTTTATACTTTGCTGCCCTTTCAATTGGATATTTCTATTTGTGATTAATTTCTACAAAACACCGAATAAATACGTCAAGCAAAATTCGAAAGATGAAAAAAGCGAATTTTGGATCAACAAAAAATCTGCTGAAACTCACTGCTCAAAAGCAGATTATAAGAATGAAGCATCCACTAATACCAAAAATACAGACACCAGGAAACTTTGAATACATTACGTGCTCGCATTATTATCACAAATATTGACTGAAAGGTTTCATACTGAGATGACGATTCATCGTTCGCGTTGCCAAGACGTTCAATGAACTATACCGACCGTTAATGCAACATTGATTTGAACAACTCTTCTGCAGTTGATGACTTTCAAAAAAGGACATATTCGAAGTGAGGCTGCCACATAGCCATCTAGCGAGAAAATGCGTACGAATAAAGGGGATGCGGAAGGGTGGGTCAAGAGGAGGGGGGAGGGCGAGGGAGGCAGAAAAGGAAAATAGGATCGATAAGCTAAAAAAAAAATGAATGCTGGTGTAATGGAATACGAAGCTTGCCAAGGACAGCTTGCAAAAACAATGCAACCGCCTGTGCTGCGAACGAGATGAATAACAGAATCGATCAGTGTAACAAATATACCTGAGACGCCAGTAACTTTGTAGAAGGGCGTACACCACGAGTCAGGAATCATAAGCAGTCGCGTCTTTGGTGGATACATACGACGTGCTGGATACGGATAGTTCACCTATAACATCGAACTACAGCAAACAGATGCCAGGACATCCGCTCTTTGCAAAAGACATCCCAAGCCACGAGGAAAAAACCGCATAACAGAAGCTACTGGCTCAGATCAATACGGTATCCATGTGTGAAGATTCGTGCCAATGAAGCAAGCACGATATGCGTTTCTATTTTCCGCTCACCTGGTCGACCGATTTTGCAACTCAGCGACAAAACTTGAACATGCAAAACGATCCCCCATGAGCGATAAAATGCTTGCAGCAATCAGTTCACAAATTAGCTCATCCGCCCATCAGTACAAATTTCCGATAACAGATTGGTTTCCCATAATCCGACCGCTTTGGAATGAGATCCTCGAAGCTGGTGGGGCAATGCCTAACGCTGTACATGTTGTCATCTAGTGATGAGACGACTATTTCATTCAGGAAATTTTCCAATTGCAGCCTCAGCTGTTTCCAAGCCGAAATTTGCTATTTATATATGATGCAGAGACATTTACAATTAAGCAAAGATGTCGTTATAAGGATGCATCATATGAGATTCGATAACCAATCAACAAGCAAATGCCAAAAACGTCTGATAAAAATAAATGTTACAAAGTGCAGAATAGAACGCAAAGGAAGGGAACTTCTTGGGAGCGGAGGGAGGATGAGGGGTCAAGAAAGTTGTCCGCAGCCAAAAAGCACTGACTGAAACATAGAAACAAGGAGCTTCGTGGAACAAACTTCAAATAAAAATATAATCAATGGCTTTACGTTGAATTCCTCAGTTGAGGAGCTTCGGCATATTTTCAAGCTTTCAGATATTGGCGCTCTTCCAAAAAAAGTGCTCCATTGATCACTTTTTTTGGACAGGCCCTCCTAGATGGCCTCGCAACCTGCTCAAAAGGATCAGGAAAGGAGCGACCTGGGGAAGCTTTATTCGAGACTATTGAGCTTCTGTTATAATAGACGTTATTTTCAGTTGAAAAACTAAACGGAAGTTTAGTTGAATCACTGCGGCACTGCAAATAAAAACAAATCAACGAAGCCTCAAGCTTCACTAATACCAGCACTCAAGTAACTTTCCCATAAGATTTCACTATTAACAATGTTCGACGAATGGAGCATTTATTCAGCCACACCAAAACTTTTTTAATCCTACCACATTAGAATGCGAAACAACTAACAAGGTCTCTTTCAGGATATTCTTTGTAGTCATGTGGCACTTCCGGAAGTGACTTAGGAGCGAACCACTCTTTATCCACATCGCTAAACATCGACCTCGGTGGATGCACTTCGCCTTTCAACGGCACTCCTCAAATATTCAAACTCGTTTAACGCTGAATAACAAATTTATCGAGTCTCGACCTCAAAAAAGCACACTTCATAAGGTTGTTTACCAAAAATTTGTGTTTGCTATAATTTGTCTGTTGTGCGCATTGAAGACTTCATCTATTAGTGCTACAGCGTCGATACAATACTATTCAATGTCGACGACATTTTATAAACACAGTTTGCTAAAAAAGCAACGCGAAACAGTGTATTTGCAATAGAAAACTGAAAATTCCATTTTGCAGCGGTCATTGAAGAAACTCCGAAGTATTTTATCACGAGTTTTTGCTTGCATCATTCTTTAACGCATTTTAGCAAAAGATGATTGCCGCTAAGGATGATGTACTTCCCATTTACAAAGAGATCCTCATCGATGCTCTGCACCAATGAACGCAACTCAGACAACAAAAACGCGCATAGCACATTACTTCCTCCAGCATTCTTCTTACTACGTTCTTCATTGTTCTCCTATAACACTTATCGAATATCCATCGATTGCCCTATTAAAATATTATATCTTCAACCATTACATATAACTATCGCCTGCCTCCAAACGTTCAATTTATATGCTCAGCAACACTCCTTCCTCCCTCATCGGCACAAATGACACTACTCTTCATGAGCGATGCAGCCATAAACAATTAAAAATCTGTGACCCTCACTTATGTCTAGCAACTGGAATAAGTTAGTTGCATGTGACCTCTAATGCACAAAAGATACTCACACTAAGCGTATGCGGAATACCGGCTATGACGGAGGAGCAAACGCCTCAGGGAAGAAGAGAGACGGGGACTGACTGGTGTGGCAAAAAACATGTGAAGGAACCTAACAGAATTGTTTTCCCACATAGAGGCACATGCGAGAGAAGCCTATATAGAATGCAAACAATTTTAGATAACAAACACACTGACGATCGCCAAAAACAGAATGAACTTTTGCTGAGAACCTTTGAAACGCAGTACGATCTTCTGCCAGAGACTCGGATTGTCCATTTCCTCGGGTTTCTCCTCTGGCCATCCACCTACGGCAGCTAAAACATAAAAGCTGTGAGCAAATAATATTTTACTTCAGCATCACAATGGGATCGGCTTCATTTACCTTAACATATATTGCAAACATTCAGTACCCATTAAGAACCCTCTGTTTACGCAACATATGGATGAGCAGTCGTCTGTTTCGAACTCTTCATTTCTTGGATTTCACTGACAAAGTTAGAGACAATCCCTTCTCTCAATCCCTCAATTAATCTCCCTTCATCTCTTCAGGATTTGGGATTCTCCACTATCAGCGTTCAGCAGTATGGTTACCTGCGATGCGACGATGTCTGGTGATCTAGTGTCATTTCACAAATGCTTTACTGCATTAAGGATGTGATTTACTGACAAATAGTGGTTTAGTGCGACATCAAGTGCACCATTTCCGTAGATGAAATTCACTGCAACATTATGACTTACATGAAGTTGGGGAGGTAGATATAGTGCGGAATGGGATCGCAATGAGGCGCACTGTGCCTTTTGATGGCGCCAACCGGCTTAGCGACATCGTGAATATTTCGATTTCCCCACCTGCAAACTCAGTGCATTGAAGTGTTGTGAAATACGACAAATTGAAAGAATACAATTAATGGCGTTACAGTTAAAAGCACAAATAAATTTAGCAGCAATCAGGAAGAGCACATTTTCATGGTGGTTACTGGCTACAATCCAGGAGAGAGTAGAGACCAGCTTAGGCGGAAGTGTCGCAACAATTTTTCTCTCCTTTTCCAACCACCCAATTTAGTCTAACGTGCACCAATACCTGGCTCGACTTCCCTAAGTTCATACCACCTTCTCCGATGAATTCAACGGAGGCAGCGAGCGATGCATTGCAGACGAATTTGACTTGCGGACGAGAAAAAAAAAACGAGAAGAAACAACGCGGATCGCCAAAGACGACTTTTGATAAGTTGAACGGAACTCCGTAACAGCAGCCTAGTTATGTATGATGAGGTATGCTACCAACGCGCCTGATACAGGGAAGCATTAGTGCATTTTTTTGTTCCGTTTTGTTGTTTCGTCTTTGAGAAGTGTCTCCCTTGGGGATCCCTCAGATACCATCTCAGGGATTGTGACAATTTCTGGTCAGGTAAGGTTGGCAAAGCTTCCCGATTTCAGCCCCAACCTCGAGCTAGTACGGCAGGAGTACAAGGATGCAGAGCTATATGAATTCTCAGCATACATATCACATCCGCAAAAACCTCTATTCTCATATAGAACTCCAAACGCAGCGTCCTACACAAATTTGGAATGTTGTTTTGAAATATCTGATAAGAAAGATTAATAACATTGCCTACAACAATTTAAAAGTAAGTGGTGCTGCACAAGGAAGTCGATGTCAGAATAGAGATGAGATGGCAACGGATGGGAACCTCTCATCCAGACTCGTTTCAACATATGCTACACCACACTCAACGAGTAGATGCACCGCTTTTGCTTTAGTACAGATCGATCCTGCGCCATACCCTCATTTTTTGACTCACCGAAAAAGCATGGAATAACTGTTACCGAAATCGCGACACTACCGTCTTGTAGCATTTCCGCCTAATAAAGGGGAAAATGGCAATATAGAGAAATACAACAACGAATAGAGTAGTAGGGGACTGTCCGACTGGGACTAGGTTTCGCTCACTCTGTACAGAGTTCAGCCAGAACTTGCGTCGGTGGTGAAGCCGAACAATGTAATTGGGCCCAACCCAGGTCGCACGGGTTTTTCTACGTTCATCGTGGGAGACTCGTTCTGCTCATCTAAAACTACTCTGCCTACAAAATGCCTCCCCCGGTTAGCAATGCGGTATAGCTCACACTTCACGGATTGTAGTTGTGCAGTGCGAATCAGCGCTACGATGCTCTGAGTGCTGGAAGAATGAGGTGAGTGCTACCTGAAGCAATGGTATAAGCAATAAAAATCACGTCTACTATAAAAGCATAGTAATATGCGTGGTACTTACTGCACCACTGCTATTTGGAGGTACCCTTACCCGCAATGAAGTACCCTTAATCTCAGCTGTACACCGTTTACTTTCATTTCGGTTATATGCAAGCTGAACCCACAAAAGATTTTTCATGTTCAAAACAGATAATGAAGCATCACCAGGCAAATGAATCTCATTATAACGCTATCCTAATGCAACATTATAGGCACTCACCCCAAAGACCACTACAATCTTGAAGTAATGAAGCACGAGCGTTCAACCTGCCTTCACCCAACCAAAGGTGTCAGGAGCGATGGCGAGAGGGCTAGATAGAGCTCACCATACAAGTGGTCAAGTGAATCGGTCGTTGTTGGGCACGAGTGCCACAACAAATATTTCCGCTTTTCCGCTCCTTTAAAGCGTCGTGGGATATCATCATTTCCTTCACAAACTTCGAAGATAACGCAACATCCAGCCCTACCTGACATCAGTTTGACTATAACGCAATATCTCAACGACCTCCTCCAACAAATCTTTCAGAACACGGAATGTCGCTGAAATTGCACTGCGGTCAGTGTAGTAATCATCATTGCACCCAGATATGAAACAAGGGTTTAAACATCGACGCGAAATATTTGACACCTGACCAGGTAAACTGGATCCGGTTCCATATAATCAGTGTAGTAACAGCCATACCTCTCACCATATAGCTCACATGCTTCAAATCCTTTTCGCTTTGCTCACGTTTACTTGGAAATATTTACATAACATAACTCTTTTCATATCGTACCGACCGCTCCAGTTACACCGTAATTGTCGGCCATTTTTGAATGCTGCACATCAATACACGTTTTATAGCTCAAAATTGCAGCAGTTTACAGACCGTATGACAAGTGAAGGGTTTGTGTGAGGTGTTCTGGATTCATCATGAAAGGTTTGGAGATGTGACAGAGGATTTGGTGAAGGCGTAGACTAGATTTGACAAACTGCTTCGTTGTAAGCACTTAATTTCGACTCTTGGATGACTGCAACGTTCCAGCTACATAACACTCGTTCAGTCGTTTTTCAATGTCTCCGAAGAAAGAAAGCAAAAACGGCTCAACTCGTCAGCGTTCTTCACTTCGTCACAGTTTTTAACATATGGCTGTCCATAAGAACGAATTTCCAGCTCAGGTTTCGGAACTGTACCACTTTTTGCTGCTCTTAGGATGCACAAAAGTACGAAACACAATAGCCACAGCAGTTAAAATCGTTGGATACGATCGACACGAACGTATGGCCTCTAAACTCTTAGTTTTCTTCCACTATGAGTCGCTTCCATCATTATCTAAAAGTGCCAAGAAATTCATATATGCAGATGTGTCCTGCCAATGGACGAGTGTAGCCCAGTGCCGAACTTTTACACAGGAAACTCATGCAACGGGACGATTGTGCGAAAAAAAGCGAAAGTAGCGAAATAGTAAGAGAAAATAATAACCAGCCAGCAGAAGACCTGAGTTGGCTGATTGTTCCTGAGCAGAGCTCTAAGCTGAAAGTTGTGACGAATTTAAGAAGGCTGTCAAGTTGGGCCATTTTTGCGGAGATATTGAAAAATGATCGAATGCGTGTTATGCAGTCGGAATTCTCCAACGTAATCGCTGTGGCGACACGATTTCCTTCGCGGCAGTTATGCGGCCCTATCGCATTTCCAAGTTTCACGGCAAACTGCATCTAATTTGGGGTCGCTAGAATAATTGCGGGTGCGTGGTGTGCACTCGTTTGGCTCGTATGGTCACTGAATATGAGTGCTCGCCCAATGTCGTTCCCTCTTTCTTTCAAATATTTCGTTCTCGTGGTCAATTTGGTCACTTATTCTGCTCAACAAGGTGCGATATGACGGCATCATTTGGGTTAATTTGCTTATTTAATAACCGTTCACTTCAATCAATGACTGATCAGTGAGGTTTTGAAGAGAGAGAAAGTTCTGAACGTTGCTGTATTCGATTATGAGCAGAGATTATTTCGTTGACACAATGCAGAAATATTTTTGGGGTATTGCAGAAAAACGAATAGTCATTGAAATGTTCTGAAAAGATATTTTTTTATTGCAACAGATATGCGGCGGTTGTTCTATACTGTGGCTCATATTCGAATTGAACACATTTGCCAGCGATCCTGCAATTCAGTACAACTCTGATTTCTTGAGAGAACAATGCGTTGTTTTGCACACAGAACTGCAAAATATCCATCTGCTTTAGGTATTTGCTTATGTTTACGTAATAAATACAGCGGTTTTTATGTGAACTTTGTGATGTGCTCTGATGGATAAGCGTTGTTGATTTATAATGAAATTTATCCTGGGGGCACATCATGTGTTAGCAGCAATACCTTCATTAGCAAATATTAGCATCACAAATAAGTGCCTGCGTTGGCTGTTTGCGTCAGTATCGAAAGCATGCAATAGACGAATCTTGTACTACAAGGCGAGAATAGAGTTTAAAAATATTGATGTGAACATTCCAATGCGATAGGTGTCATGGCCATGACGGATAAGTGCTTTTGAAGGAATTTATTCCACAGAGGCAATGGTAGAAAGAGACCTTTATTAATGCTTCATTTCGCGTTCATTCTGTTTTTCTAGCTGAATCGTTATACGAACGCAAAGCAGATGTCGAGTCGCAACTCAACGATTTCGAGTTGAAGTTGCTTCGTGATTTTGTTCGACGTAAAGGAAAAGGTTCAGTGTCGAGAGTTCCTTTCAAAGATATTTTCTTAGAACACGAAGAAAACGCTGAAGCGAATTTCCCTTCTAACAACGCATTCTACACTGCGGGTCAGGTAATCTTCACATTATTTCACCTTCGAATTTCTTCTTTTTTGAGAATATTAACAACGTTTTCAAATTGCCTTCCTCTCTATTGAGCCATCAACGACCACTTGTTCATATTAATCAATTGATGCTGGGAATACACCAAGTTTATTTTCGAAAGTTATCTATCAGAACGAATTCCACATTTCCCGATGGCTCATTTTCATTTGCATTTCTGCACTCTGAGTTTGCATTCATTTGTGTCTTTAATATTATTTCAACTTTTATACTCATTAATTCAAATGCATTTTTATGTGAAATTTAGAATTGAAATATTTTAATTCCAAAACCGAAATCGAAAAAAGTGTCGCTAATAAATTTTTCATTTGAAGGTGTCATCGGAGAATAAAATAATTATGGCAGCTGCTCATCTCTGATGAATAATCACAAAAGAAACATTGTTTTTGCAATTCTCACTATGCCAAGCGTTGCAGTCTTTTCCATAAGAAATCGATGATATTCCCAACATTTTTCATTTTTCTATTCGTTTGATGTTGTGATAGTGATGTGAAACAAAGAAATACTTCACCACTTTTTATCGGCTAATTAAGGTGATTGTCGGAAATGAGGCGACCATTGAATATTCCCCTACGAACCAAAGAAATTTCGAAGATGAAAGATCGCACGTTGCAAGTCTCAACGACGAAGAAAAGATTCAACCAGATTTCGAAAGATTAGCTAAATTGCTCAAGGTAATGCCACCAGGGTGTGGTCTTTGAAAACATTCGATATGAATGCTTTTTTAATGTAATGTCAGTTGATAAGAGTCGAGCATGAAAGGTACATTCGAAGGCTACATCTTTCCTGCATATGCATCTTTCTGGAAAGGGATATCCGAAAAGAAAGGAAAAGGATTCCTGACTGCACCACAAGACGCGTAGTGCAAGAGGCGAAAAGGAAAGCAGGGGGTCAGAGCTCTGAACTCGATGCTAACATTCTTCAGCAGTGGCTCATCTTTCAGCATTTTCCATATTCTGGCGCCATTCATGAATTTTCCTTGTTTTTCTGACCAGAAATCCTGAATCCCTGTTTGCCATAGCCGAACGCTATATAAGCCGCATGTAAAGCCGATGATCCTCGAACAGTTCTCTTTTTCTGTGCGATTCTTTCTGTCAGCATATGCTTTCATTACATACGTGCTGCAAGAAATTCCTATCACTAATGAACACAAGTTGTTTATTGAACAACAATATCCTAAGCATAGCTTCCTTTCAGCTTAGATTTTATACTCACTTGTGTTATTCAACAAACAGTGACCGTAACTTCAGCTTCATATTTAAAAGTACAGCACCGCCGATGACGGTTGTTTTATGCTGCAACGAAAGTCCTCCTTTTCAGTTACATCTGCTCTATATCAGTGTGATAGTGGCCAAACAAATGCCGTCCAAATAGTATGTCGTTATCTCTCCTACGAACATTGAGCAAAACATTTATTGCCACTTATCAGCTGATGTAATAATATAACCGTTTTGTCAAAGTGAGTTAATCAAACGTAATAAAAAATCAAAAATATCAATAAGTCAATAAAGCGGTTCCAATTGCTGAACAAAAATAAACAAGATTAGAGGGAATCAAGCTCTACACTTCTTTGCCAATAGTCTGAGAGTTGTTAATTCATGCAAGTTGAGATATGCCCATGCATGTCGTTGCATCCTTCTCAATACTACGACCACTTCAAATTAGCTGTAAACAACGGCTATGTCGAGGAAGGGAGTGCAATTAGGAGAGAACATTTCAATCTCGAAGGCCTCCATTTGCAACCTCACTTACATTTCACTTGCAATCTTCTCTTTCCCCACTAACCCCCCCCCCC
>JAARMF010000075.1:67480-80779 GCA_022844705.1 Toxascaris leonina
CCCCCCCCCCCCTCTCATTCTCCTTCCTCACCAACTTTACCATAGGCACTGCTGCCAACTAATTCTGGCTGCATTTCGCGCTGTCGACGTGTTTCAAAATTATTGATATTTTGAGAAATTAGCTGATCGACGAAAGAACAAGCTGCCCCAAGCAACAAACACGGATCACGCTGCGGGGCATTCGAATGTCTCAAGCTCATCTGCGTCAAATACCCCATTGACAAACTCCACATTCTTCGTAATCGATTCTCGTCCCGTGCAGCCATCTTCGAAGATGGTATCGACGGGTACGTTGCGTATGACAAGGCTGGAAAGCATTCAGTGAGTTTTTTTTATAAAAATGAGCCGTCAATTAATGCTCTACTACAATTGCAATTTGTTAATCATTCATTTGAAGGGGATCATTAGTGCCGGCATCTCACCTCCCATGCAGTATTTGAACTTTAGAGCCTCGTATGCATGCGGCTAGGGCCACAACAGGCGTTGCACAGATATCCCTCTTGAAAAAACCTCCAGCAAAGTGTTCTACTATGAAACAGACCGCTAAGCCTATTCTGGACCAAAAATTCTTTTTTCGCTGCAGCCGACTAAGGTGCGAAATCGTTACGCTATGCTTCATGCTTCGGCTAATTTAGCGTCTTCTTCCGATCGGGAGGAGAAGAAAATTTGAGGGGACATGGATCTGTTTAGACTATCCACCAAGGAAAGTATAGATGCTACTTACAGCAACCGTTCAAAATTTCTCGTTATACGAGCCTTCAATTGAAAGGCTGCCATGCTGATTTACGAACGAAATTTTATCATTATCTTCCATAAACCTGGACAAATTGAGTCTGAAAATTTCGAGCATCCTTTGCATGATTGGGATCAACAAATTTGATGAGAGGAGATCAGCCTGTGATAAAGGATATAAACAGAACTGATTTCAATCCAACGAGTTGGAATTATTAGGCATATGAAGAGACATACATATCTCTTCAAACTCAGGTCCATATTCTCATATTTACAAAATTATATCCCCATATTGCGCAAAAGATTCCAAGGCCGAAGGTTGGAGATGAAGAGCATGTGGTACGGTTTGCGCCTTTTTAATTCCGCTCGTTATGACAACAATTTTCATCAAGTACCGATCAGTAATATTTGATATGCGATGATACTGTTTGTTCTCTGGTGCTTTGCGATTAGATCGACTGCTATTAGGTAGCAATGAATATGCAAAATTTAGGCATAATCATCGAGCTATAATTTCATTCTTGTTGCATGGATGAGTGTGATTGTTCTTCACTACACCAAGGGGATCACTCTGTGGCGTATATTAATTCCTCGGCGATAGCGCCATTGGTTCTTTAGTTGAAGTTACACTGCAGACGTGCATAAAAGAAAGACTTCATTTTTTACAAGAAGGCAAAAATAACGGATGGAAAAGTATGCGAGTAGGGTTGACGTGGTAAGCGGAGGGTTTATATTCTGCTGTATTGAACGAACAGCTTCGCATATTAGCAACTAAAAGAGATTTGCAGGGCAGTGTTCTCATATTCTAGCTGATGCTGCTAAAAACCTTCCGCAGACGCTTTATTTTTTGTTTCTTAGTGGACGTAAAATGTGGGTAAATTTTTAGCGTCTTCAAAAGTGGGTGATTTCTTCGGAAATGGATAAATGAGCCGTGAAATCTGAAAGTTATGTGGTATTGTAAATCACACCCATCAGTTTTCTTGGTCTAGCTTCAATATAGCTATTTTATTGAGAGTATTGGACAAATGGATAGACAGCTAGACAAACGTACACAATCACAGACATCACTAAGCCAATTGCGTTTTCGTTAGCCAGATCTGCAAAAGATGTGCTTGAAAGATTAAATTGTGACCATCTCTCGAGCATCGATACGTTTTCTTTTCCTTTCCATTTGCAGCATTTTCAGCAACCAGTAAAACAAATGCTCCACTGCTGTCTGAGATAATAAAAAAGGAAATAAAGTGCAAGGATGAATTGCGAGAGCAGCAATCCTTGTTTAGAGGATGTGGTCATTTGCAACGAGTATGTTTTGCACAGCATAACAATGTTTGTGGCCATTGTATGTGGCCACTTTAAACGTCTTTGGAGGAGCTGCCATCTGGAAGGATATTTCCGGGAAGAGAGTGCATGAAAGCTTTGAAAAATGAAAGGTACAAAATAGAAATCTTCAAAGAAGATGTGAATTTCTTGAGAGGAAAACCATTACTTGCACCCGAGAATAGTTTCGAATCAGTCTGTTATTGCAAGGGCTGACTAATTTCACTTTATAGGACATTCCTTCGAATAAGCCGGTCAATTCTTTGGCGGAGAACTGAAGAATGCCTCATTCAGTGTTCATTTTATGAGATTCCATATCATGAAGCTCTGAGTTCTCATTGCAGTATCGTCAATGATGACTTGTTGGATCGATCTAATGTGAAGCATACCAAATTCAGTGAATTCTTTAGAGTAAATTTAGCAAACGGGTCGATAACATTCCCCTAAAACATCAATATTCACTTTGGGAGATATTGATATAATAGTTTTGAATGACTTCTTTGAGAATGCGATAAAACAATAGTTTTGAAACGATAAATCTGTGGAGAACAGTCGACAACAAATGAATGCATTGTGATCTCATTCTCAGTTGTGTTAAACACCAAAATCTGAATATTGAAGTCGAGGCACATCCGAGAGGAATAAAAAAACACGAGAGTAACTATGAAACATATAATGCCTCTAGAGGGTAAAATAACACTAGAAGTCGGTAGTAATCAATGCACTCGTTCAAAATTGAGTCGAATGGCACTATTCCGGAATGAAAAAGCTTTCTTAAGGAGAAAGCTGAGGGAGCAGTTTGATAGAGCGAGTTCTCTTTCTTCGGATATCTGCACACATCGAATAATCCCTCTCGATAGAAAACGACAGTCAGCAGAAAAATGACTTTTCAAAGTGTTGTCTCGATTAAGTGCAGAAGGGAATCAAAAGCGAGTGGATATTAATTAGAAATGGAATAACGGAATAGGAAATTGTTCATTGCTTGTAGTGATCCGAATACGGACGATACTCGAAATCGTGATGTAAGAGGCTGGGCACTGAACGTGCAGAAGAACGCGACATCAGACAATGACATTGGATGGCTTTCATCAAGCAAAAGAGGTCTTTTTGAACATTTCCTCTGCTCTCTTATTATTTACATAGATCATTTGTTACGCTGCAATAAAAACTCGAAAGCAGTGTTCATACTATTTTTGCAAATGCATTTCCACTTCTCTAATCATGCATTTTCCTTCGCAATTTTGGACAAGTGCAGGAATGTTTCGTAATTTTCGAACTTTGAAAATTCAAATTTTTTGTGATATTTGATCACTTCAAANTGTAATTTTCGAACGTTGAAAATTCAAATTTTTGTGATATTTGATCACTTCAAAAACTTTGTCGGCTGCTCGCTTCAACAATGTTATTCGCTAAACACAAAAGAGACTATTTGAGATGCGGAATGGGAAATGAAGATGCAGGAATTGACCCGACAACTCAGCATATTTCTATCGTCAATGAAGCGACAGAAAGAGATGCATGAATCGCTGAATAGAAGCGATTACGGAGCGACCGCCACAAACAATGAGCTCACACCACCTCCACGTGCCAACATTCATATTATCAGAGAAGTTGACAATTTCTTCGCTTCCGATTGTCTCTGCAAACGTTTTAATCTAAATATTCATTGCTATATCCTTCGAATCTTTACCCTCCAAGATTCGCCCTCTCAGCTTAAATTTCAGTATTTTATATCAAATTTTCATTGCTAAGATGAAATGCGACCTAGTGAGGCTAGCTCTGGCATGTGTTATTCGAAGATCTGCAAAGACTCTACATAAGCCACAGGAGTTCCGCTTTTTCAATCATTCACTGCTATCAGTCCTTATCACACATCATGATAAATCAGACGGTAGCCTAATAGCGCCAGTTTCAACATTCGAATTTCCTGGCTACTGGGCTACTTCAACTGGTTTGAAACGTTGCCCTACCACAGTTTGCCGCTTTGCTCATCGACGAACTAAAAATTGCAACCAAGGGTCGCTAGGTCTTGAGCGTGCGGGTTTCATTCTGAGAGAACCTCTCTTTAGCATTGTGATTTTTATCGCTTTAGCAACTTATGAGCCGAAAGTTTGCTTCCGGGAGGTGAAGTTCTTTATCCGAGTTCAAAATAGCTTCGTTCTCGCTAGAATTTTGTTGTTTATTGCTGTGGAATTTAATATTTATCGTATCGTTTCTTGTGTTCCGATTTTTGATTAATGGCACTCATTTATCAGTGTTAATGTCCCGATATTTCTCAAAGAAAAAGTGTATATCCAACAAACGTTCTTGATACATCGCAACAGTGGTTTGTTGATGGGGTTGATGCATGTTTTGCATCATTTTAATGGAACACTTGCTTGACTCTTTCATAGAGTGAATATTCATCAAGTTCGATTCGAGTTGTATTAAAGAGAATGTGAGATCAGTTGAACTTTTTGAAGAGGAATGAGAGCATTTGTTGCATATATAGGAAAGGAAATTTTAGTACAGCACTAGCAATTATGTTACCTGTGTGACTAAAGAAGAGTCCCGTAAAAAGTGTTCGAGAACTCAGCTGTGTGCTTGATCGTCGGTTTTTATATGGGATCTAACGTAGCTAAGCAATCTACTCGTTGCAACAAGTGCTTGAGCGTGAAAATGCGTTATGGATTTTACATACACACAAAATATGCGCATTGTATTCACTCTTGAGACGGTGCTTGCTGATTTTATGGAATCATTTTATAATTAACTTATTTCGTGGAAATTCGCAACTCGCTGATTGGCAAACTGCTGAGGATCAACTTTTAAGCAGTGCATTTAGAATATGGACAGTAGGGTGGCCGTAAATGGTATTATTTAAGCGACTCACAAAGTAGTTAGTTTTGACCTAAACGGAAAGAGGGTCATAGGTTTGAGAATTTTGCAAGTTCGGACGAGCTTTTCCAAATTTCTGAGGCGATCAATTTTCCCCTCTGTTTGTTTAACATCTGACCGCAGCCCATTTCCTTTAAATCCCGAAATTCCAACTTAACCCTCATCCTCCTCAGTTGGATTGTGTCGAAAAGGGGAAGAGGGTCAGGTTGGAAGAGGAGGAGAATTTCATCACCGTGATACCCACTATCACTCCACATTGCAGGGATCTGTCGCACAACGCGGTGATAACGAATACGAGCTTGTGGCATCGACAGTGCTCGTTTCTGACAATGGCACCAATATTCTTGTTGATACAGGACTAGGCACTGATAGGAGTGGACGCATGGATATGCTAAAAAGTTATCACTTAAGCAGTGCTAATGAAGCGAATCTTTTTTGAAAGATATTCAGTTCTTTCATCGGGTTTACAATTTGAGTCAAAGTGTAGAAGTTTCATCTAAAACATAAACTGTTTTATTTGTTAATGATTTTTTCAGAAACTCAATGACTTCAAAAACCATTCCATTCGTTCACATTCTTTCACTTTCAAAATCAATGTCCCACCGATTTCTTCTGTTTTACAGACGCATTTCAACGGTTTGAGTGAAAATCATTTTCCAGGAATAATGTCCCATTGAAATTCGATTGATGAAGTTATTAGCGTCCCCGAATCACTCCGTTTCCAAATGCTGAGAGGTCTTTGGTCAATTATGATTTCTTTCATATTCATGAGATTATAAGCATTGAGCGCCTTATTGTGTTTGACGATTGTTGATGCAACGTTTCAGCGCTATCGAATTTGAATATCAAGCCGAGAGGTGTGCATTACGTTGTGACAACTCATGGACATCCTCACCATTCGGGAAATACCAACGATTTCCCAGACGCAGTCCATTATGCGGGCAATTATGTCTATCGCCGAACTCGATTCAATTTTTCCCATCTTTACGAGGTACTCGACTCATTCAGAATAGAGTATATGAAGGAGAGAGGGGGGAGGGAATATTTAGCTTGAGTGCGAACACGATGAGCAATAGAAAATTGCTTGCTTCATTTCGACTCTTCATTATGCAGTTATGTGCACCACATTCCGGTTAGCACATAACAGTGAGACGTATACCAACATCAATGTATCCACGAATGGAAAAGATGAGCGTTAGAAAGGATAACGATAACACTCCTATGGAAGCAGCATAAGGCGGAATATTCCTTCTAAGAAAGGAGTGGATGGAATAAGGAAAACATCTTTTTAGTTTATTCTTCAGTGTCGGAGTAAGGCGAACTAAAGCTGGAAGGCTCATTGAAGAGCAAAAGAATGAATATTTATGAGAGGAAACAGCGTGAAATTAATATGAGAGATGAGTAAAATAAAAAAAAAGTGCACAAGAGGGTATATACGAGAAAATGCGCTGTACCGTTGAAAGCATCTCAATATTTGAAGAAATCAAAAGAAATCGACATTAAAAGTAAAGATCGAGTGACAGGAAAACGCGACATTCTGGATATAAAGCAGTTAATGGAATTATTATCGTCATGTTCAAATAACCAGTTCTTTTCTGTTTTATAGCAAAGGTTACATTGATTTCTGAGATTTGCAATCACGGTTGTTTGCTCATATCGTATCGCAATTGTTTGCAGTAATAACCTCGAAGAATAATTGTTTCGTAGTCATAGGTCAAACTACATGAGCCTATTCAACTGAAACCTCTTTTTCTTATATTACCACTCATCTCTTGCTTCGATGGCCATGCATCCTTCTAGACAATAATGTGCCTCACACTAAGCTGACCATTGATCTTACTAACTTTTTAAACAGATTATTATAGCCTCACTGTTTCGATTCGATTTCCCCGGTTACTTAAATAGGCTCCAAGTTTTTTCTCTTCTAAGCATTATACTCACAATTTTGCAACTTTATGTGAAATGAGTTTACGACCAATCAGGCCCCTAATTTACCAAAAATAAAAAATAAAACATTTAAAACAGTAATTTCGTTTTTGACTATCATCTAATAGGTACTGATCGCAGAGTGTCACCCGTCGATCACAGGCTGCCACCTACTAGTCACGGAATCCAACAGTGATTTTGCAGTCATTCCGACTTCAGATATTTATGTGGTTGATCGGTTAGCTGCTTACAGCGTAAACGACGGATAGAATTCTTCATTTTCAGCAAAGGCTGACAAGTCTTTGAATTTCAGTGAATATCCTCTTTATATCAAGTGAACTGGCCAGAATCCCTTCATTGAAAACGCTAACTAACAATGTGTTTAAACAGAGGAAACAGCAAAGGAGGAAGGGAGGAAGAAGGAGAGGCCGAGAAATGGTGAAAGCATAGTACAGTGGAGTAAATTATGGTTTGTGGAATCTGATCTCTTGTGCGATGCACAAATAAAGTTAATCTCACATCAATTTCGATTTTAGGATACGCCAGAGAGTCTCACTCGGAATGTATATCTAATAAAGACGCCTGGACATTCCTCAGACGATATCTCTGTGATCGTAAACAACGCTGACAACCTGGGAACAGTCACTATTTCGGGTAACATAAAATAATATTTACAGCATTGAAAGATCCCAAAGGAGTTGCTCGTAGGACAACATTCAACAAAAGAAAAGTTTTATCAATTTCGATTTAGATCGACTGATTATTCCCGAAACGGTGAAGTCGTATATTGGCACGATGTTTGATCACTGCTTCGCACCATCTTATTTTATATCCATTTTCAGTCGTTAAAACATTTCGTAACGGAGTTCATTTTAGAGGAAACGAGATGACAGTTACTGCATTACATTCAAAAGGATTTTATGACTTAGATGCATGAATTATTATTCCGCACCCATATTGATTCTTGCCTCAATCCCGCCGCTGATATATTGGACTCAATTATCACTCATCGCCGCATTGAGTGGGGCCTCAGTCATTTAAACAAGTGGATTTCAATGGGCTGAATCTTCCGATTAACATTGACTCTTATACAACGCCACCCACTTTATAGGCTGGTATACAGTTGGTGATTCTAGTCGAAGGGCCGTCTGGAATCGTTGATTCGAGATATTGAACGTCGATTTAGGGCTCGAAATTGTCCTTATCAGCCTGAAATGTTCCACCTGTCACATCTTCTCACTCACCCGCTTCATGAGCCAATTGTGCATATCAAGCCGCGCTCAAAAAATTCCACCTACTATGGGGTGTTTATCGCGCGACTGATGAAATGCCATTAAATTTATGCATCCTTCAGGTGATATATTTATTCGAAAGGAGGATCTAATAAATCCGATGATTTGGACATCGCTATCGACAAACGAAACTCAGCAACGTGAATCGCGACGTAGATTGATCTGTCTCGCCAACTATATTGTGCCAGGACATGGTGGCATGTTCGCTGTAACCGAGTCGATCAGAAAAGAATATAAATGTGTGGAAAATACATAAGAAATTGGATCAAATTGTTGCTTCGAACATCTAATCTATATAACGATAATGCGTTAACTGAAATGTTTTCCGACTCATCTAAATGCTCCAAGGTGCAAACAATGAAGCGCTAATCGCTTCCAAAATCAGTCCACTCTATCAATTCCTTTGCATTATTACTTCAAATCCCGCCTTTTTTCTTCTCTGCTCATCGCGGCGAGAAGTCCCTCAGTCGAAAGCTTCACCTAGCAAATATAGCTCTACGAAGTACATAGCAACTTTTCAATTCCTTCCATGGCTGTCTGAGTGGTCGCTAATTTATTTTCCTCAGCAAGCGTGGTGTTCCACGTTTCGCGCCCATACAGCAGTACAGGAAGGACGGTGGAATTGAAAAGTTCTGCTTTTACGGATGAAGCAGTCTTCACGTCACAGAAGATATCCTTGAGCTTTATGAAAGTTGCCCACCCTGCTCTTCTTCTCCTGCTCAGCTCCAGACCCAAATCGTTGTTCATTTGCACAGTTTGTCCTAGGTATACATACTGTTCCACGAGCTCGATGTTCTCACTATCGAGTTTCATAGTAAACTGAGGACAGACTGCGTTCTTCATCCATTTGGTTTTGCCTTCGTGACTGCTGATCCCAATTTTCTTAGCCTCATTGCTAAGCTCATTTAATAGGTTCTGCAACTTTTCTGGCTCGTCCGCCACGAGTACTACGTCGTCCGCAAAGAGACGCATTTGAAGTTCTTCGCCGTCGACTTTAAAACCTCCCGGAGTCTTCATATTCCTTAGAACGCCTTCGAGAGCTGACGAAAAGGCTTTCGGTGAGCAGATATCTCCTTGTTTTACGCCACTTCCAATTTTTATACTGACCGGTGTCTCGAATAGAGTGGCCTCCATGTGCGATTCGGATACCGAATCTTTGATAATTCGAATGATCAACTCCTTGATCGGAGAGACTTTTAAGTAGAGCGCTGTGCTCCACCGAGTCGAAGGCCCTCCGATCCATATGAACAGAAAATCTGGTGAGTGCAAAAGTGTGTGAAGTTTTTTGGGGGCCCTTAATTATCTACTTTGATGAGTAAAAATGAAACGTTGATTAGAAGCCCACACATACCGCGTTAGAAAGTTGCCCTACCTATTGCAATTATCATTCGTGAGTTTAGAGCAACAGAGAGACATACATACCTGAAGGAATGACGCTTTCATAGTGTCGTTTGCGAAGGCAAACGGAAGGCGCAATTGCTATTCAACATTTTGATCCACGAGGGCATTCTATTCTCATCGCTTGAGGAAGCAGCGACAGTCCATTCCGCTATGAAGTCGAACAATTTTGCAAACCTTTGCATAAGGAATTATTGTTCCAGATATTTGGAAACGAAATTGGCTCGCAAATTCGATGGAAGCCTATTTTGAGGAAGCCTAAAAGTCGATGGAAGTTCGATGGAAGCCTAAAAGTCTATTTTGAGGCTAAAGGAACTACTATAAATGTGTCCGCAATGATTCTACGTTGCAACTGGACCTCTTACTCATTGGACCTGCTGGAAATGCGCTCCTACTTACTAAATTTCCTGTCGTCTATACCTTAGATAATCAAAGACTCAGTGGGGTCTAATAAGGACAGTTGAGCAAACAACAGAAATGCGAACTTTTCTCACCTCCACCTTACGCCCCTTGTTATTGAAATGAACATAAAAGGCCTGCAAGGACATCGCCACAGTAATATTAGTACAAAGGGCCTCTAAAGTGCATTCCTAGAGCCGAGAAAATTAAAACAACTCTCTTCAAAAAGACAAGTTAATGAGCGGTGGCCCGATTTAGTTGACCTTAAACATGAGCATGAAAATGAGCAGAAAGGACATCAGTCATGATGATAGCTCCTGCAGACAACGATGAGTAGCAATGCAGTTGTGAGCAGATACAAACTTTCGTGTCAACTCTGCTCACCAACACAATTCGTGCACTTCCAGAATAAAGGCAGGCGTGCAATGCACATATGTTTAAATAAGCGCGACATCTTCATAAGACTCGTTTATAAGATGTTGCAATGCAAAGGAACAGTTTAGCACCATTGGTCGATTTTGTGAAAATGGCCTTAGAACATTGCATGTTTGGAATCTCGATTAATATTTGATAGGTTCTGCGCCACACTTCTCCAGAAGCACTTTCCCATAGTTAATTCGAATGAAACTAATTAAACTACTTGGTCGATCGCTATTGATGAAACATGGAGATGCTCCTTGCGATCAGAAGTGCTCGTATAAGCCGTGCAAATAAATGAATTGTTGAATAGTATGGCATCTGACAGGATGATTGTCGATTTTGACTGGAAATCTCATTCGAATTCAGTGAGTGTTTAGAGAAACGACATTGAAGAAGTTCTTTGGAACATTCAGAATTGTAGAACACTCATAGGGCAACGAGAAAACTGCGCCAGTTTGTATGCACAGGAGCAGGTAGGTCATCATTTGTAACAAGTAAGGTTTGAAGTCCCTGGAGTATTTTTGAAGTGCAATAAGATCCGTTTTGGAATGTTGCACTCTATATGGTCTCTTATTTGGCTGCTGATATTATGCTTTTAGACGTCCAGAAACGCCTCACCGATAATACTTTTCGCAAAATTGCTGCAGTCCGTACAAGCCAAATCACACTAGAAGGCTATAAATCTTTAATCTTCAGTTGTTGGAATATCGTGAGCTCAAGTCTAGCCTGATCGTTTGTTTGCTAATTGCACTCAGCCTTTCTGCTGTGAGAAATACGTCGATTTGCCCCTCCACATAGTCGACTTGAGGATCAGTCGCAGGTAGTGAAAAATGTTGAACTACAATGTTCTGCGCAGTTTCCATTTTTGTGCTGTGCGAATCTGGAATGCCTCCTGCCGATGTCATTAATGCACTCATCTCTTCGTCTGCAGATTCCGGCTGAGCCGTTTCGATGTACAATTCATTGCTGGTCCTTTATAACGAATGCTAATGCGTTCGGATTACAGCTCTGCGAACGTTATACGCTTCTTTCCTGCTTATGCTTGCATCCTTTTTTTGCGTTTCTCCGAAGTTGAAATAAAAAAAATTTAGAAGCTATTCATCCAAAAATATAGGTGAGAATAGCCATAGACAAATCTCGACAAGCTAACGAGATGGAACAATCGTTGTGCACTAGTGGGGGAAAAACGAGCATATTGGGTGCTTTGATGGCATAATTGCAACAATTCACCAGCCGAGATGGGGCATTCAGGTGACCTATCACGATCTTCCTGCTCTATCTCGTTCCAGGAAAGCTTCTCAAAGACCACTTTGCTCCGATGGAACAAACCATTTCCATGCACTCCAGCAAATTTGCATTTACGAAACTAATTATGACGAATTTGCTAGTGCGCCTGTGTAGCTGTCTATAACCCAAGCAATTACAGATCCGGCGAAAATATGGTGGGTATGGCAGAGGATATGGAAAACGCTATAGATGTTCAAATCGGCCTAGAACATCATATATATTTAACGGGTGGCGGGGCGAAGTTGACACCACTCAGGTCAGGTCAGAAAAAAGAACTTGAACACAAGTGTTAACTGCAGAGTAAGACAGCTTATATGAAAGATTTGCACGAAAGGCCGTTTCGGTTAAAATATGCACGACTGCGAATGTTTTATTACTAGATGACGCTTAATGATGTTCCCTAGTCTAACGAGAGGAACTTTAAAAAAGCGAATCGTCACGACGCTTCAGGAACGCCCTCCCCCTACTCCATGAATTGTTCTATCCGACAGAACAGAAACAGAACAGAGTGTCTTTGTTCCATGGAATGGGAATGCAACCGAGCGTGGATGGAAGAGGCATAGTGATGGATGAGGCAAGCAAAGCAATGAGAATCCACAATTCAATGTCAGCCAGTTCAACAAAGAAGCCTGAGGTGTTCATTAGTCACTCTATTTGAATATTCCATAAATGCAATAGCAATTTCGCGAGTAAATGTCTTTCCAGGCAGGAAAAGTAATATTGCAAATTAGAAACTATATTAGCTGATCTGCTAAATTTTGACTAGGAATTGAATCAGAATTCATTTAGAAATGTTCATTTGGGGAGTATGAAGCGACTTTAATCATCGAAAACACATAACTCAAAGAATAGTGAATCAACAATGGAATCATGAAACACTCTGAGGCGAATGCGGACTGTTGTGCCTCGAGATTCGTTTTGTGCTTCTTTCAACACCAACACACAGGTGCTTTGGCTCATAGAAAACATTGTTTAACAGCTCTGCTTCACTTTCCATATAATGGCGAACAGTGTGAAGATTACAACCGCATGCGTGACCCATTGGAGCATCTGATCGCATAGTGAAACGTCGAGGATTTGAGTTCGGCTTATATACATAGTTTGCACTCGCCATCACTCGTGGCGGTCATTGATTTCTAAGCCAGTGATCTTTCTTATAAATGGTATTCAGGCAACCTTCAGGAACGCACGCTCTTATAGAGTCAAATAATATGTCTCTCGGACATTTCGCAAAAATTCGACCTGCCCAAGTTGGTGTGTATTCGTTAGCAAATTTTGAAGGAGCTTTCACTGATGCGTGTAAGTAAAAAAATATTCGTTTGTCAGCATGATTACTGAATCATGAAATGATTTCAGGCTGGATATTATTAATTTTGATTCCTGCACAAACAATAATAACCACAGTTCCCAATAAAGAGATAAAGTATCGACCCATAATCGGCATAATTACATGTTTCTAACTTGTGTCTTGAACAGGAGTACGACAAGAGAAGCAAAACTGGCGCTCGGCAATATTGAAGGGCTATGACATTTTTGGGCGTCCATGAAGACTGCAAGCCGTTGTTGAGAATCTCGAGTGCTGGATTCCTGTCGTTGTGACTCGCAGTATATAGCTATCACTTTCATACCTTTACCGCTGAATCACTCCCCC
>JAARMF010000075.1:89012-133082 GCA_022844705.1 Toxascaris leonina
GCATATATATATATATATGTATATATATAATACATACATAACGTCAGGTGATTTAAGACTAGTTTTTAGTTACCTTTATTTCCACCTTTACTTTGCTTTCATCAACAAATCATCTCTACTCTTCTGCCCATCGGGTACAGACGAGTTGATTTATCGTTGATGCGATTTAGACACGAATCTGGATTTGCTTGAATGTTGAGTGATCTTATTGCGCACAAATGAATATTGTGAAGGAAATTTCACCGTTAAGGCAGCAAACAAAACTAATTGTAAATATGAAATACCCGGTCATAGCACAGTATAACTTGGCATAGCATCCAGTATTTCTTTTAATACAAGTGAAAATATGAGAGATATTTCTTTAAACTTTGTCTTATCATCGGCTTATTTCTCCGGTATTAAAACTGCTCATGAGTCAGCGGAAACGTGCTGTGTAAGATAGGTTCTGATGTAACAAGCGGGTGTTGAAAATGACGAAACTGAGCTGAGGGCATCCGATACGGTATCCCCTTTAGGTCCATCTTGTAGAAAAATTTGTTGCTGATCATTTTAGAAAGAGGAACATCAAGAGGAGATGCCGGTCCTTGAATCCTCTGCGACAGCTCCATCCAAGCCTAAACAGATTGTTGAAGGTATTCATTTCTTCAATCTTTCTTGGTATCATCCTCCTTTTATCAATTCCGCTTGCCACAAAAACAGTGATACAAGTGCCTTGTCGATAGAGTACGTTTTATTTCGTGAGCTCAGGACTATACTGAATTTCAAAGGTGAATGTGTGGGAAACTCCCTTTAAGTTTTGTGGTTCGTGAGCGGAAAATTGCTCTTGATGTGATGTGCCGAATCAGAAACGTTTGCGATGGCAATCTCTTTGATGTCATCTCTGATCTTTGTTGGATAAGCATCTCATAAGCTTTTTCCTGTGCTAACAATGTGACCATTCCATTCATTAATTGTGAGTCTCGACTTCTTCAATGCTCTCAATTGCTCTAATCGCATTTGTGGTGTGTAGTGTTTGGTTTTTGCAGGTGCTTCAGATGTCGACGATGTGATAGTTATCCACGATAGCTCATTGGCGCAAACGAGTCAGAGTGCACAATCGACCACTACCGATCAGTCGAACGGCATCGAAAAAACGGTACACTAATGATTTCACTTCGCTTTTCCTGGTTTATTTTTCACAAGTTTCTTTACAAAAAGCAGTATAACTGCTATATGTGGGCGTTTCAGTGGGTGCATGTCTCTATGCGGGGTTTGCTGGCAAACAGTGGATGCTATTAGTGACGTTTTTAATTACGCTAAAGTAGTTTTTCTCATTGGAAACTAGTTTATTCTCGCTGAAATGGCATCTGAGTGAGGACACACCCTTTGCTGTCCTTGCAGTCTTCACTGACCATGCCTTATGTCTTGACACGATTATTACTCATGTGATTTTTCTTATGCAAATGCTGTGCTGTTTACTTGTCATTTGACAGTTGTCTTCATCGCTGCAACACTCATTCTTTACAGTGAGTGTTAGTGGTGTGAATAATGTGCGGGATTGGGCTGAAGTTGTTGTTATCTTTTCGATGGACCATTGAATCATTTGGCATTCCACAAGTAATTTCATTGCCAGCCGCAACTTTCAGTACAATGCAATCTGCCGTCTGCTTGTCATCTTCTCACAACTCACCGGATTTTTGCTCACAACAATGAATAGTCGTCGCGCTCGCTCAACACTTCAGTATTGGTGTAGATAAATTTACCTAAGAGATCAAACTCACATAATGCGAATACCACCATATTTGGCACTGATCCACCCACTTGAAGTTATGAGTGTTTGGAAATAAGACCGAGCCACAAATGTTTTAGAAAGAAATGTTCCGTGTTTAATGCTGATCAGTGTTTGGGTTTTATGTTCATCGGATCACAACTGCGTTGGTACCTTATGAAAGTGATAGGTCAGGTGAGGTGATTACTAAAGCCCTTATCACACCCGCTGCTTTGATACGCTTCTCCCTTCCTTCTTTGGGGTTGGACATCTTTTGGATGGGAAAAGTAAAGTTACTGTAAGGCAGCATGGATCGCACTGCATGGAATGCTTGTAAAGCTCTCCCTATATGCAGTCACAATTCTTTTAAGCTTATCAGGGAGAATTTAGCTGACACAAGTTGTATTGCTTGAAGGTCTTTATTTATTTATGAGATGTTTCAGATTGTCGAATGCAAAATGATGCATCCATAAATTGACATGTTTAATCCGATCATATCTTGAGGCAATTTTCGTTGCCATTCATTATCTGCTTAGAGCAATAGTATTTCGATGCGAAATGGTTTTTATGGTCGGTGGAGTTGCGGCACAAGGAACAACTCTCGAGAGTGTAAAATTTACAGCCTGTCGGTCATAAAGAAAATAGTGTTAAAAGGAATTGTTGCAACAGTGTGGCGTAATCGAAAGATTTGCAAGCCATATATTTGGAATAAGTTGCGTAGCATGCCTTTCCATCATTTGCCCTTCCTTTTGTCGCTTGAGGGAACGACACTAGGTCGTTCTACTAGCACAACGTTCTGAGATGGCTAGCGGCAAAGTGAAATCATTTGTGTTGCGCCATCTTTTTAGCGCTTCAGTTTTAGATGTCTGTTGTATTTTGCACGTGGAATAGAATGCTATTGCTTCGGTGGCAAAGATAGTAAGAGCGCCTGGAGGTTTTGTGAATTTCATTTGCCTTAACTTGTTTGAATATTGAATCCTTTTTTTGTTTCGTACCACGTTCGTAAACATAATACGATGATTTCACATGCAAAGCATCCCCTTCCTTGTTTCTTTGCCGATTAGAAACTCGCTGACCGACCGCTTCGAATAGTTGACGAAATAAAAATGATGCATGCGTCTTTTACATGTTGTCAGACCGGGCCGTTGATTAGTAGTGGGTCCTATGGAGATTACTATTGTCGTCGTCCGATTTTTCGAAACTTTTCGAGTACAAAATGTTCTTTAAATATCGCAGATCTTAAGAGGAAAAAAAGCCTGTTCAGAGGATATTCGTGCTGCGTGAAGTAACTTGAAAATAAGCACATCCGACCGGCTTTGATGAAACGCGTTGCCGAGCAGATCACATCACCTCGACAGGGCTCCACTCGAATTCGTTTGCTTCCGGAATGTTTTCAATTTTTGGAAACAAAAAGTATTCTTCTTATATTAATGAAACTTTTGCATCGTGTAGGAGTATTGCTGTGTAGTGAACGTTGAATTAAATTTTGAGGTGCGAAGTGCGATTTTTTTTTTTTTTTTTTTTAGCAGAATGCCGTCACAGTGAACTGCATTGTGACCACAGCTGAGGGATCGTTCGAGGATTTTACACAAATGACAGCATTTCGAACGGCACAAATCATTGTTCGTGGCAGGTATAATCTCTTCTCATTTTCTGTTCACTGAACGAGTTGCTGATGAGAAGGATACAATGTGCGAATTTGTTTTGTGTGATGTGATTTGGCTCTTTTTCAGTTCTTAGGTTCGTATATGGGTCCAGCAAATTGCGTTCTGCAGCAACTCTTTTACTTTAAAATTCGTTTTCGACGAAAAATTGCTGAACTCCTCATTGTGATAGGAAGTTGGAAATATCAAAAGTCTTGTTTTTATGTGATTTTGAAAAGTCGAGAATGTCAGGCTTTTCGATCATTCCAATCAAAAGTTTAATGGATGCCGGATCTTTTTGAAAGGGATAATATACACCTCTGATGAAGGAAGAGGACTTTAAAAAGGCTAGTGCACATTACTTCCTCTCGAGCATCGATTGGATGCATACCAATCCTTGATCCGCACTGTGGTATTTCACTAGCACAACCTCTGGCGTTCTTTCCTTCATTCGCTCATCTTCTACCAGCCCAATGACCTTCATCGCGATACGGATATCAGTGGAGAATTTTTCTTATTGTGTGCCCGCAGCCTTTCCATCGCTTATTTTCCCTTTCATTGTATACGTGTGAGAAGATCTTTGACGCAGACATCAATTATCGTGGTAGGCATGATGGGTGTGGGGGTGGTGCATAGGATATTAGGATTTCACGTCAAGCAGGGTGTACGATGTAATGTGATGTCCATCGGAGGTCATGTTAGAAGATTCGAATCCGAAGCCTACCAACTTCCAAACAAAGTTCTTGCATTTTCAACAGACCAAAATCGAGCCTCTTCATCTAGCACTTATGTTGTATCTTTTCTGATAACTTGGCAGTTTGCGGTCGGTTAAGGCAAAGACTGAAGTTGACGTCATAATGCTTACTAGGAGAATAAATATAGTGCTATTCCCTTACAGGACATTGTTTGTGAATCCTTATGCACTTATCGAATACTCGGATATTGTGGCAAATGTTGTCGAGAAGAGTGGACGAAGCTGCAAAATACAGCTCGATGTGAGTTCCTTGATGCTGTTTGCGGTCTAGAAGAAGAGCAACGAGGAAGAGTAGTAACACTGCCAATATATTGTTTGTGGATGAGGCAGACGAAAGAGGATGCGTCTGTAAAACCACAGTCATCTTTGCAGTAAAAATCGTAATCTCAAACTACAATAAACTGCACTCGTCATCTCGAAATCCCACTCGCTAGGAATGTGTGATATTCTGTGCATCCACCGCTATCGGTCGATTCTAAGCTTTCGAATTTGCTGGTCTGAGTTGTGTTTACTGTCGGCTTTGGCGCAGTTTTGGCAGTTAGCTATTTATGGACAACAGCCGTTCTTTCCTTCGTCGTTTTGCTTATAAGTAGTTTTTAAGCTATATACGTCGTCTATGCAACAACTCGGAAAAGAGACGGCATGTGAGTGATGAGAGGGGGCAGTTAAAGAGATTGGGGGCAGTTCTTTGAACATTTCAAAAGATACTATCAGAGCTTTTCAAAAGATACTATCAGAGCTTTTTAGAGAATATTTTGAGTGTTTTTTCGACCGCAAGGCCGGTGTTTCTTTCGATGAGCAGGAAACATCTGTGTGCGAAAGTTTATTTGGAGGCCGAACGATATATGTAGAATGTTTCGGAGCTTCGAAATCCACGTAGGAATTCTGTTGAAAAGTCGGTATTGGGGTTTGAGATAGCTAGGTTTACGTGTCACCACTGATGTCAATTATGTAAAAGGGGGAGCAGACCGGAGCTTGGCTAATGGGGTAGGCAAGTTAAGGAAAATGTTGCACCGTCAAACCTGACCAAAGGATCTTAAGTTGAGGAATGTTGTGAATTCCATATGTATTATTTGAAGACTTTTCACTTTTCGCAAGAAAAATAGTTCACCTGTTCGCTCATGCTCCTGTATAGCATCTTCAGTTGCTGAAGCATCAGATAAAGCGATCGTATTTCCTCTATAAATGTGTGTTGTAGAAGCGCTACTGAGATGCTTTTGTGTTATTGAGAAGTGATCCCTGCAGAGTGTTCTTCCGTCACAAATGTTTATGTAATAGGGAAAGAGGGATTCTCGGAAGTGTGTCTTGTTTCATAGGCACTCAACATAAACTGAGTTCCATTTTTGTATCTTTGTAGGCAACATTTTTCATTTTAATTTATGATTGTAGTTTATGGATTTCGATGATTTACAAACATCGCTTCGGATTTTCTGCAGGAGCCCGGCCACAGGTCTCAAAGAGCGTCTGAATGACCCGAACAGTATGTTTTCCTGGATTATGTCCTTAGTATAGCACCTTATGGTCGGCAGTATACTTTTGGTCACTGGACGGAATTGCGTAGGAGGAGGGGGTATGGGGGAGGGGAGTCAGTGGCGGAAAATTCAAATATTCATTATTCAAGAGCAAAGCGTCATGGAAAGATCGGGGACATAATTGAGCGTTTCGAGGTACGCCCATCCGAACAAGCTTGCTTCTTTAATGAATCCAAGCCAAATTTTTTGAAGAACTCATTGCTGACTATCGTGAGTAAGTCATAATTCGTTGTATAATATGAACCAATGTTGATATACGATGTTAATCCCTAGTCACTCAGCAGTAATGTCTTACAAAGTTTTTATACACCCTTCCAAGCAAAAGTTGAATGCTTATGAACGAGCCTACTTGAGGTTGTTTTAGAAAGGCGAACGGAAAGTTTTATGCTTATTGGAGTGCGGCAGAAAGCTTTTGCTTGACAAATGGTGACTTCTATTGATTTGTGAGTTTTGATAAGGTGGGAAGGAATTTCACTAGGACTTTGTCAGTTGTAATCAGGGATCTGGAAGTGTAGGCGTTGGCGCGGAAAAGGGTTTTTTGATGAGGATGGTAACGTCAGCGGAGGCGACTATATAGTAACTATTTCTACCAGTTAGATATCAGATTTGGAGGTGATTCCTGCAAGTATAAACGTATGAACTGCAGCGAAAATTAGCAGTCGAAATTGAATTAAATATCATCGGAAACCTTGAGGCGGTAATCTCCATTTACTGACTGCTGCTTTATTACGTTTACTTCCATCTTTCTTCGCAGCGAATCGTTCAGGAGAGAGGAGGATTTCGCAAATTCTCAGCGCATTGGTGCTTGGGCTTGTGATGAATTCCTTCCTTTCCTTTGCTTTCTCGATGAATCCCCCCTCCTTTCTTGGATACGGCTTAATGGTGGATGTAGCTTATGTTGTTCTATAGAGGAGAGATGTGCTATGTGGTAAATTTGCGCGTGAATTAAATAGATGTGGTATGTGAAGAACGTAAATGCGGATGTGATTTTCAGGTGCGGTGGCGCAGAAGAAATATCAGGCGTTGCGCTCGTGTTCAGTGTTCATAAATGTGCTCAAAGAGGTGGTCGAGTGCGATGACATCCCCGATGTGCCCACTGAGTTTGGGTTAGTAACCCATTTGTTGCTCCGTTCCCTCGCTAATTGCTGTTGGGTTTCAATGACAAGTGGCAAATAGTAGTGGTACAACCGTCTGTTATTTCATAAACTTAGTGGCTGATATTTGGGGCTTTCAAGCTATTGTTATAGAAAGAAGTTTTCGAAGTTGGACGGATAAACCATACTTGAAGAATTTTCAGCGTCATTGCAGCTTGACGAGCTGGAATGGCAATAGTTGAGGTCCCAGTGAACAGTTTTTGGACCTGTCAAACGATCTTTCCCGAGTTCGGTCCTTACTGTCTCAAAACCTAGGTTTTTGTAAGAGCGCGGTTTGGAGGGAGTCGTCAGCAGCCGCTTAGAGATGGGTTGTATCGCTGAAGAAGGTATATGGGATATTCTGCCTGACTGGATTGTAGTGGATCTGAAAAATTAAATTTTGAATGTCGATTCAGAGAAATTTTAAGGCGTTCCTGACTTATCTTTAGATGTGTTGCATAGGTATAGTCCATATCGCAGATGGATTGTTCTTTCAGAGCCAAGGAGAATGAGGCAGTGGCCGAGTGGTATGTCCCATCGAAGTATCGCAAATTCGAGTTGATACCAGCGGATGCGCAGGCAATTTTCGTGAATATGGAGCTCATCAAGGAATATAGCCCGGTGTTGGCCGATTCTCCTGCCATCTTCTCCGACTATTGTATGCTCCCGGTTCGTTGCCGTACTACTGCTTCTGGTTAATTAAGTGTTGTCATGGTTGGTTATGTGTTTGCGTTTGGCTTATTTTTTGTTGGTCAGCGTAAACAGAGGAATGGGTTGAAGCACTCATATAGATCTCCAGGTTTGTCCACAGTTGAAATTTTCAGAGACTGCAGGTCAGATCGGCAGAGAACTGCTTTCAATTTATTTATCGCGAGAAAATAATGAGCGCTAGTGCCTATTCATAGGCCATAATATTCTGATGGAAGGAGAGGGATGGAGGCATTAGTCTGTCCTCTACGGTAAATTTAATGATGTTCTAGACATTGTATGATGTGTGTAGTCATGAGCAAGGAAGGCGACGAGCTAGTAGATTTCCTTTCTCGTGTTCGAAAGTCTTGTTTTTGTCATCGGTCTGAATGCAGCATTTGAAAGGATGCCCCATCCGCGTGACCAAATCTCACCGAGTTGTAGAAAAATAATTCGCAAATGTGCATGTGTCTGCGACAATCCTGACAAGTTCTACGAGTGCGTGTTTGGCTGAGGTTGTGTTCTGTTGCAGCAATTCACATCAGCAGAGTTGATCACCGCCCTCAACGTTCTATTCCGCAATCCTCGCACCGGCCGATTCCACTCAGTGACACGTAAGTGCCCACTTGTTTCGCTGTCTAATTTTGTGAAATAGGTTTGAGATGTGTATTTGTTCTAATCGTTTAATATGTCCAATACATGTATGCACTTGAGACACATCAGTTTGGTTTACAAATACGGTTTTTCATGGATACACCCTCCCGAAATTATAATTTGTTCGGTAGCAATTTCGACAGCCTGCAATAGTTGGGATCTGTGAGTGTTAGATGTTCCCCGTAGCAGACTCTCAAAGAAGCTGATTTCAGTTATGTTTGTAGGCACACAAATGTTTTTTCCCAAAACCTTTTATTCTTCAATGAAAATCAGAGGCTTTTCATTCCAACTGTGCTCTTAAAATCCGAGTATTTCTGAAGCTGATCACCTTCCAAGCCATCCAGCTTTCACGTAGAGAGTATCATTTCCGACTCGTACAGTCAGCAGCCTGCAAGATCACGTCGAGGATGATGTGCATGGGGACGGAGAGGTCCCCATGTGTTTCAAAGGAAGTACAACGTTGTGAAAGTAAAGGGGTAGTATTGCTGTTATGATGTGATGATGCCAATAAGGATTCCGTTGTCTTTTTTCAGTCGAGAATATGGAAACGCTTTATAAATGTGCTGGTCTTTTCGACTGTCTTCGTCCGATGTGCGATGCGTTTTCAAAGGGTATATGTGTTGATGCTGTTATTAAGGCGGACTGGTATCGTTTGAAGTGTATGCTTCAAATTCAGGTACATTGTCGCTCATTTGTACGCAGGTCTTAACTTCTCTGTTTCCAACATTTGTGCATTAGTACTGTAAAGTTTAGAATTTCGTGACACTTGACTCCGATTATCCTTTCCTCATTGCCCTTCACAAGCATCGATATCTGCATTTAGAGCATGACTGAAGCCAAGGTGATTCATACCGCTAGAATTGCATTAGTCACTCCTTTGAAATCAGGTCATCGTTGATTGAGGATATTTTGATGCAATAGGGTCATTTTCGACTTCAAGAATAGCGATAATGTGATCTGTAAGGAGAAAAGTTTTAGAATCCTCCGCCGACAAAGAAAGCTCTGGCGATTCGGGATCGTTTATCACATCAGCAAGGCGCAAAAGTGAATAAAAAACGTATAGTTTACTGGAGACATCTCCAGAGTGACATGTGGCTGAAGGCTAGCAAAGTGCCCCGAGGAATTAAGTGCATGACTGAAACCATTGTCTTATCTAGGAGATGCAGAGAAAGCAGTTCAGTTTTGCACCCTTTTTACTGAAGAATTTTAAGTGCTTCCTCCATCATTAAAATTTTTGAAAGGTAATTTCTTCCGATGAGCTTCTAGAATGCAGAAAAGAAACGAGATGCTGCTCATATTTTCTCGACACATTTTCTCTCCATTTTTTCCATACGATTGCAGCAAGCAAGAACCGAACTTTTCCGGGTAAGCTTGAGGTGCCCATATCTTTAAATGAGCGAGGAATTGCGCATGAATTTTGGCGAATCTGGTAGACGTGTGAAGATCAAGAAAGTATGAAGAATGTTGCTTTGCTTCCGTAGCCGAAGAAGTATGCCATCAGAAGGCGATGCAGATATTGAGGGACCGCCTGTCACTTTGGAATTAGCCATCGCAAGGAAGTTGCTTGAAAGCACGAATATCGCAGAAGTTATCAGGAGGAAACGGAAAGGACCAAGCCGAGTTTGATGCCGACGGCACCAAAATGGTCCTCACACCTTCACGAACATTGGCATCAGAGCTGGGTGTACGGTCCATTATTTTTCACTCTCATGTTCAATGGCATTAGGTGATGTGGTACCCAAGGACTTGGCTTCGATGTCATGTTCTGCCCAACTAGCCGCGAACCCACTAGTCTTGACTGTGCAGGTGGCGTGAGTGTTCCTCAAGCTACCAGCAGAGTTTCAAAAAGATGTCGGAGCAATTGTAGATTATGACGCGAGATACAGGACAGGTCTTGAGGATTATAAGATTGAGACGCTAATCGCTCAACCGGCTGCGTCGTTAAACTTTTGGCTATTGTTATCTCGCGAACTGTTTAAATATGTCGACCATATCTTAATGCGATCTAGAGGCAGTGATGGAATCAATAGGAAGTCACATGGGAGACGTTCCGGACAGGGTCGGGGAAGCTATGAGTGCACAAAACATTGTCCATGCTTCAACGCTACCCATTTTTAACATATCATCAGTATCAAAATCGGCTTGCTCCTTTATGTTTCTTCCTGACAACTTCTGTGATATTGTAGTACCAAACTAGAGCTGCATTCAGTAGCTAGCCGGGAGAGAACCGTCCTGGAGAGCTTTAAAAGTCATCTGGAACAGCAAAGTCTATGGGAATGCTACGCCAATTGAAGAGAATAGACGACAGGCTCATCAACGTGATGTACTTCAACGAAGCAAAGTCTGGCTAGGAGCGTAACGTGGAGGATAGTAAAATGAACTAGGAGTATGTCGCAAATATGCATCTGCAAAACGGAAAAACATGTTTATGGTATTTTAGTGAAAAGAGTACAGGCTAATAAATTGAACTTTGCGGCGATTGAGATACTGATTTCTAAGACAGCGGAGAGGAAAAGATTCGCTAGGGTGAACAACCCGAAGTGGTCACACTGTATAAAAGTAAATAAGTGGGTTTGCATCTCGGGACGATATCCGCATTGCCTATTTGATGTTGTTTTCTCTCAGAAGAAAATCTTGCTGCGTGAAGGCCTTCCCCATTTTGCGGGGATTGGGTGAACTTGTGCTCCTTAAGTGAAAACTCTTTCTGCTTCGACTTTGTGGAAGTGATCTGAACTGTTTCACAGGCAACTCGACGAAAATGTCGGGAACCGAATCGGTTGCTGTTAGCAGATATACTCAGCAGCGTTGCCGGGCTGGTAAGAGATACGTCGAATATTCTGGAGCGCTTGCAAAGTGCTGGCCTTGCTGATATTCCGATGGGTATTGGGACGGCACTTATGGTCGCAGTCACGGAGGCTCGTGCCGGATGCGAGCAATCCGAGGCGATGCGCCTCATTCTTTAGTCGTTTTTACAATCTGTGTGCTAGGTGGCTACGCTGTTTTACTTTCCTCCACTACAGGCTTATACAGCTTGGCCAAATTTATTTCATTTCGATTTTGGAGTGGAATTGCTGAGTCGTTCTCTCGGTCTTGTATTTCTTTATTTGCCGTTCAGGCATTCTTTTTGTCTGCCGGTCGATTTCTTTCTGCCAAGCGACTGGTAGTACATAACTGTTAATACTATCAATGCGTATGTGTAAATTGAATGAACGTATGCTCTTTTCTATGCAGGAAGGAGGTGAGGTGAAAAATTTTTTTGCTGGGCTCATCCGCGCTGACACTTCAAGCCGATGGATCAAGGAAATGTTGGATTGCTAAAGAAAATTGGTGTTGCTAAAAAAATTTATTTCGGTGTTCCATGGTTTCAGCGTTCGGCATCGCGCTATTCAGTGATGGGGTTATGGTATAGAGCAAATGAAAATCTGCAGTTCTGTGTTGTTTAATCACTAGAGGTCGACGGTTGGTTGGTTAACCGAACGAAGTGTAGGCTTGTTTCTGGTTATCCTTCGTATGCTATCAATGTTGCTAAGTAAGTGGGCGATATAATTCTACGGAGTATATACGACCGTGGTGAAATTGTTGCATGGTCATCGTGGCGTTGAATTCGTCTTGATGTAAAGTTTCCTGTCTGCCTGCATTTTCTGCCGGAAATCGGTGTGTTCATCTCCTTACTTGCGATCCTTTTGTATTTTCTCGGTTGGCCTTACTGTTTAATGTTTTTCCTCGCTGTTTTTGTTCAGAAGTTTTATTATATGATATTATTTGAGGGAAGTTATCACTTACATTGAGCGTCGATCATAGAAGCGACTAGAATTGCAAATGGATAAGACCGGGCTGTTTCGCAGGGATGAAGGTAACAGAGGGGCTGCATCAATGGTTGACCTCATAGCAAGTCTCTCGTACGCTCATCCTCGCTGACAAATGTAAACTTTCCTGTCGAACGGTTCCGGCCTTAACTGGGTGTGAGGCCTTCGCGAGGACAATTTTCCGCCAGGGGGTTTTACTTTCTATGCCCTATTTCTTAACGGGTGAGTCGAAGGCTTTACCCTTCACGATCGTGCCTACGTGATTTTGGGCCGTGCACAGCCAACAACTGAATATCGGTGAGCGGTGAATAGAACGATCGCCTTTTTACCCGTATCTGGTATGGGATTAAATTTCGTCGGTTCGACTCGGATTTTATTTTGAAGATGTGGAGGGTTGACATGATAGAAGCAATCCTATCGGTAAACGTGCCACTGCTGCAATTCCACGTGGTTCGGTCAGTATAGAGTGGTTGTTGTTGCGTTTTCTGAGGTCGGTGATGTGTGCCGATCTAAAAGAGGCAACAACAACCACTCTACACTGACCATCGCGTTGTGTTATGCCACACATCGTGCGTTGTTGATGTTGATTGTTTGAATTTTCGAAGAGGATGTCGTATTCGGAAGTGTCGATTGTTGCTGAACAAAGTATTCCTCTTGGTTGTTTTTTTATTGTAGCATGTTGTGTCAGTGGAACGAGTCATCACCGCAATGAATCGGTGGTGCACAGTTGAATTGTTGCCAATGTCGTATTTTCATTTGTTGATTTTGTGCACAAAGAGATTACAGCTTGTAGTCATGGAATTTCTAAATAAATATTATTGTCATCTGCAGTATTGATGTGTTTTACAGTGCTGAATCGTTTGCCTGACGATTTTTATTATTTGCATGTGTATAGCATCATTCAATTATAAATATGCAAATTGTTAGGTTTGTGCTATGTGGATAAGATGTCGTTGAGACTATAGAAAGTTTCACTTGCACTAATCTATTCACCAACGTAATCACCTTTAAATATAAATTTGAAGCAGGTGGAGAGCATTGTGCTTGTATGACGAGGATTTTAATGAAGAGGTTGAAGAAAAACTACAGGTTCATGAGGCACCCGATACAGGGTGAAGCTTTTAATAAAAAAGTGTTTTAGATATCTCGAAGTCACTTCTGAACAGGACGGACGCGGTAATGGACCGCGTTCAATGCAGAGGCCGACTACCCCAGGCCTATTCAGCTAGAGGTTCGTATAGCTTGCAAAACTACTTTAGCGTTCTCATTTGTGTGATGGTGGTCTGGTTCATTCCGCGACTTGTGTGTTTTGGAATGCTGATGGCAGGTAACTGAAGGAAGCGGGAGGTGATGCTCGGTCATATGTTCATATATGGAACGCAGTGGGACGAAAATTTTTTTATAACATCTTTTGGCTTCTAGATAAGGGGTTCTGAACCTGCGTCATCTAGTGATGAATGAGTGGGAGTACCCTCCTGCTACAATCAGCCTCTCGAAAGGAAGATGTTTTCCGTTGCGATGATAATCTGGTCCTCGGCCGGATTGCGTTTGGTGCTCTTGGTTGCCTATTATCGCTGCATAACATGCAAGGAAACATTCACCGTTTCAAATGCGCGGAACGGAGCGCGATCAGATTTTTCTCAACTGGTGGGTAGTGATTTGTTGCCGAAGATTCCTCCTGGACATTCAAAATTTGTCATGAGTGACGCAGATTCATTTTGCCAGCAGCTTCACTCTTCCTTTCCCCCTCTCCAGATCTTCGGCTTCATCCTCCTACATTCCTTTAGACCAAAGTTTTGGAGTGCTGAAGGACTGGTGCGTATTCGGAAGGCAAACAGTCCTTGAAAGCAATAGGGGAGACCAAACGTTGGAAAAGTGTGCTCGTCGTACGCTGAAGTGGGAATTTTTCTTTGAAGAAAATTGAACAAATATCACTCGACAGATGATATATGGGACCTTTTTTCATTTTGGAATCAGCAGGTCATGGGACATTCGAGTCAACAGATCACCAAAGCTCAGGATTTGAGGGGGATGTGAATAAGACAAGTGAAGTGAGTAGATAACCAAAGCATGCGAAGATGTCAGTGCAGTTTTATATTTAGGTTCCATATTTTACTTGCCCACATGGATGGTTATGATTTTCACATACGTTTTATGGGTTTTAGTTGAAGAGAGATCAGTTGCGACCACGAAATACACTGGGACTTGATTTGACTGATGACCTTTTGAGGCCTGACCTGGTCGTGGTCGTGATGAGAGGTAGAGGTGAAGAGAACGGGATCGGAGCCAGATTGAACTCGGTTGCGTTGCTGAGTCGATAACTAGAAATAGTTTGCTAAAAAGACTGCAAACAGACTCGACTGAATATTGCGCGGATCGGGTGGAACGCAGAGGGGAACTAAGGTAGGCGATAGAATCTCAGCGACCTGTGAAGTTGCAGTACGCGCAGATGTGACTTGAACGGATTCGTGGTCGGCGACGTCAGACAGTCTTGAGAATCGATCTACTGTGCTTTTTGTTTTCAGTTGCATATTTCTCAGTATGATCTATGAAAAAGCGACGTGTTGTGTTGAAGAGCGTCTCAATTTGCATTCTAAACGGAGATGTGATGGTTGATGTTAATTTTAGCTGATTACACTGATGCGATGTATGCGCTTGTAGCTGATTTGAAAGGCAGAGACGCATTGAAGCACAGCGATTATCGCGATCAGCGATTCAAGGTAATCAATCCTTCGCTTGCCTTTATTTCGGTTTTTTTTAGCGAATTCCAGATTGCCGGCGTCTGAAGTTTATGTATACGTCTATTGAAACGGCAGCTGATTTGATCAGTTGTTTGATTATGGTGAGGCAAATCGATGAGACATTTATTTGCAATGCAGTGAATGGTTTGAAGTTTTGGTGATATTAGGTCCACACAATGCACAAGCGATGACTTTCCTCGGGAAAAAGCTTAAAAACACATTTGCGTAGTAAAACGGGCGAAAGGCTGAGGTTTGTAGTGTTTTTGAGGTGTTGAGCACAAGCTTGATGAGCTAAGCCAAGCAACAAGTGCCGAAAAGTTTGGGAAATAATTGCTATCGTTTGCAGCAGCCAAATATATGTCAGAGCTCATATTTCTCAGTTACTTTTTCCCGTTGTTGTCGCTGTAGGCGTAATTGCAACGAGCTCATCATTCATGTTGTTGGTGGTAGTTAAGTGGTTAGCGAGACGAATCAGCGATTCTGATTGAGTGGAAGGGCATTTCTAACTCGCGCAAAGATTCCATGTATTTCATTTGCCCGAAGATGGGAGCGGTTTGAAACTCACATTGAAAGCATAAAATCTGAGTTCAAGTCTTCTTCGAGCTGGGTAGCACAAGTGCCATTTTAAATAGTAAATGGTTGCCACTTCCGTGCGGTGTTCCGTGCACTTGGAATTACTAACTCATCGAATCGTTGACTGCTTGAGGGCTACCTTCCACAAATAGAGGTGCAGGAGAAGAAGAGCGGCTTCTCCTGAAATGCAACCTATTGCTTCGTTTCTTTTGATGTTTTATTCAAGCCTGCCGGGTGAGTTTCGAATTCCCTTTGAATTCTGACTAAACAGAAAATAAACAAGAATTCGAACGAAAAAGTTGCGAATTTTTGTATTGTTTACTCGGTTTTGGGGAGCGCATCTCAGTCTGGCTTACTTTAAATGGTTGTATAATATGACGCTGAACAACCCCCTCAATTCAGGGTTCTTCTCGTGAGCAGAGTCGCCTTCTTGAAATCTCGACAACGCTGTATGTGGGGAATCTCTCGTATTTCACCACTGAGGAGCAGGTCTGAGTTCGAAATTTAGTTTGCTTCCTTGAATTCGACACTTGCATATCGACCATATCCGGCATGACTTCACAAATTCCCCGATCATGTTATCCTAGTGGTCATTTCTTCCCGGGTGAATGTGAAACGCGTCGCTGTGGTGTGGGTAGCCGACCTACTTATCAGCCACGAATTGCATCGAAAATGCATTTTGTAAAACGTGGTAACTGTATTGTTGCTGCAAGCATTCATTAGAAGTATTTATGTGGTCACTGATATGGTCTCGATCAAGTTCGAGGGGGGGGGGGGGGGGGGGGGGGGTGCAAGCNGTATGTTTATACCTGATATGTAATCATTTGAGCCATCGCTTCCTATGAGAACTAACGACTTCGCTGAACCAAAATGAATTGGCAGCAAAAAGCCTTCAGGTTTAAATTTGACGTAGCGATCTCCTGGTTTATATTCCCACGGAAATGAAACCAACAAGTAATGAGAGAGGTTGTCGCCGTACCCGCATTTTTTCCGGTTAGACGTCGAAACGAGTTGAAGCTAGGCTTCTTTATTAACTTTCGCGAACACTGTGTGGAGTTTTTCTATAGCGTTACTAATTTGCGATTGGGTGGGTGCTTTAAGTTTGCTTGCCTTTGAATGGGAGCCGTTCGTAGACAGCCAGCATTTCGGTGGCAGATTTATTGCTTTTTGTCGTGCTTGCTTGCATTAGTTGCCGATAGATTTGTGCCATGAAGTTTGTTTCCTAATAGCGAACTTGAGTTTACATCTTTGTTGAGCTGGAGTTCGTCTCCTCAGCACTGTTTTCCATTGTTTGTTCCATTGTACTGCATTAGTGAAATGCTTGTGATTTGTAGATGAACAGAATTACTCGTAAGCCGTGCTAGCTAGCCATAATCGAGTTGTACCGGATTTATACTGTGAGAACGGTTATGCATCTGAGCTCCATAGGGCCAGTGCTTGTCAGTGTGGTGTGAATCTTTACTGAATGTATTGTCCATCTAAAGTAAGCATACTTCTTAGGGAGAATGGACTAATAACCATTTTGTTATAAAAATTGGCACTTTATTCATTTTAGGTATACGAACTGTTCAGCCGTGCTGGCAGAATTCGTCGCATTATAATGGGCATTGATCGTTTCAAGAAGACACCGTGCGGATTCTGTTTTGTTGAGTTAGTAACTTCCAGTGTTTTTATATTTCTCAGCTGTCACGGAAAACTATTTTATTCGATTATTTGCTTGTTTCTGAGGGAATCCTATATGCACTGCAGTAGGAATATTGAGGAGGTGCTCGTTGTACGTTTGATTAGCTGCATCTGAGATTACGAAGTGATTGTTAACGATAACTTTCGAACAGGTCCTGAAGTTAGTCAAAGTGAAATGAGTTGTGAATATTGGGAATGTTGAAATACCACCGCGAACCGCCCTTAAACTATCAACCATTGCCAAAAACCGCTTCATAGTGAGAGTTGTACGTAAACGGAATCTCATAATGTAGAGTGGTGAACATCCTACTGAAACAGGTTGCGGGTTGATTGAACTCTATTAACAGAGCTGGCAGTTAATTGCCATATTTACTGCAATGACGTGTCTATGGTGTGATTCTCTAATTGTACAAGCCCACTCTCGTCAGCACAGCACTTTGATGGGGCTCTACGCTGTGAGGTTTGATTTTGCTGCGTTGAGAGTCACTTCCTTTCGCTTTGCAGCAGATTTACAGCTTATGTGATGCTTTTTCTACTATTTGTTGATTGATCTGACATGGAAACTCTTCGAAGGCAACGCAACTGTATACATTGATGATCGCTTCGTTAAGAGTGTACTGCACTCATAATAGCAATATTGATAGTGATGCTGAGAATGCAATGCACTAGTGGTGACAGTAGCAATAATAGTAATGACAATGAACAGAATAGTGCAAATTTAAAGATATTATTACCGCGAGGATGCGGAAGATGCAATGCGTTGCATAAATGCAACGCGACTCGACGATCGCATCATTCGTACCGATTGGGATGTCGGTTTCGTCGAGGGTCGTCAATATGGGCGTGGCAAACATGGAGGACAGGTACTTGCACTTTCGATGCACTTACCTAACTTTTGTGCCTTTCCGTCTCTATCGGTGTGTTTTTAGTCTACTGCTTACTTCGTGAGTGAATGAATGTGGCGACAAGAGCAAAGATGCTTACGGCATAATCCGCTGAATTGTTTGAACTGCTCTGCACTGAGGTTGAAATGATGCAATAGGGAGCTAATCTTTTTTTGTTATTTTTTTGTGGTGGACATCCAGAGAGATGTGGCTTTTAGTTCGGAATTACGGACAGAGCCTGCAGTCATTGTTCGTTGTTCTAACCTCAGCACAACAGTGACAAATAAGCCGCAAAAAAAAATTACGTGCTTAGTCCTCTTCAGTCCAGTTCTTTTGAAAAACTGCCTCGACAGCGTGCCAAATAAAATTTTCAGTCCTTTTCGCTGGCATTAGTTCACTTTATTCGCCCTAACAGGCATGCTGATCGTTAGCTAAGATTTTTCCCTCTTTCACATATTCTGGATTTGCCTGCCGTAATTCTCGAAGTCTTCATGGTTATGTTTGCAGGTACGCGACGAATACAGAAAGGATTATGATCCGGGCAGAGGCGGATGGGGAAGAACATTGCCCCTGAAATGTAATGCTTTGCACTTCTCAAACCCTGACGAATGTTTTTTCACCGAGAAATCTTGAAAGCTTTTTTTTTCTGAGGTTTGGGGTAGCAAGAAGTATGGGCCATATAAGGAAGTTGATGTATCCCGAAGTAGCTGTAGAATACTTTAAGTGTGATGAGTAATGAATTCAATATAGTACTAGCAAGTTTTACTCGTTCTTAATGGTGGTCGTTAATTGAAAGAAAAGGAAATGAATTTTCTGCCCTCCTCTTTCCGTACCGCTTTTATTCTTCTGCATTTTGTTGTTTTCATTACGCCTATTATTTCAAAGAGCTTATGAGGTGTGCTAAGCTTCGTAAGTGGAATAGTCTGCGGTGTTGTTTGAAGCAATGTGGTGTATACATAGCACATTCTTTTATTTTGCAGTGGACTAAGGACGATGTTGGGCGATTAAGTGCATTTGGGTTGAAGGAGATGGCTGTGTAGCGACTACCGGGTTGCTGATACTAGTTGTAAAAAGTGTTTATCGTTTGATTCTTGCTCGGCGACATTTGTACGCCGTGGATGGACAGTGGTTTTCCATTTATTGTTTTGAAATATTTGATATGTGTTTTCATGTTCATACGACTTGTGTTTACATCTTTATACCTAACTTTATTGCAGATAGCTAAAGAAGTCACTGATGGAATTCTGTGAGGGAAAAAAATGAAGTCAGAAAGGAGCCTTTAGGAGGACTGTACCACTGAACAGGCATAAATTACAGGGTGGAAAACTAGGTCAGTTGAGAACAAAATGTTTAGGATTCCACCACTAGGTTTCCGATATCTGTTTTTGCTAACCTGTGGAGGTAATTCGTCTCAATTTACTGCTGTCACTTCTTTCAGCCAGAAATTGTTTAGATTATTTCCAGTCTATGATTCTTGTCCGTCATCGAAAAACTATGAATTTTTAAGAAATGAAGCCAAGTTCTGCTCATTTTTGATTACTTTCTTAGCACTACGACTCACCGAAGAGATAGCAGTTGTTAGGTTCTTGTGAAATAAATAGGTTAAGCGAGTAAGGCTTGTGGTGGTCATTAGGGTTTAGCAGCGGTTTCACAGAGGAAATTAGCATGATGTGTTATGACGGATTTCACTTGAAGTCTCTCTTCTGTTTCATTCATTTTTGATTTGCTGTTTGATGTTCAAAACACTGGTGGTATCTACATCCGAAGTGCAGTGGGCTCTCGTCTTATTAATTGTCGGAACATTTTTTATTATCGCACTGGTCATTTCGCCGTTTATGGTCAGCAAAAGGGTTCACGCATTGTGAGGGAAAACGAAAAAGATCAGTGAAGAAGGTATGGCAATTGAGGATCAATTCGGATATGCGGCTGTAACCCATAGGTCACACCAATGCGATTCGCACCAATGAAAGCAAGGTCCTAGTTCTAAAGAAGAGCAAAGGTGTTGACAGTGTTCCTTTTGTATAAAAAAAAGCGAGAAAAGGAGCAAGCAGTTTCGTTTTTCATGACAGCTAAAAGGAACTACAAGTTTTGGAGTGTTGGATTTCAAGAAGTCAGAGTCGTCTTTGCCGATGCAAGGCTGCAGCACAGTATGGTGAGACTCGTTGAGAAATCCTTATAGGAATGTTTTTTGGGTAGTTTTATTCGCTTATTGATTTTCTTCTAAGTTTCTGAGTGAGGCAATCGGCTGAGGTATGTTCCCTTCCCTTAACATAGTGTCGTTAGATGTCAAAAACAGGAGGTGGTATTGTCATTTTCGAAAGATGTTATGTGGATGAGGTGAAGATACAGTGGAGTTTTTAACCGATGTGAATGCTTTCTGTGGAGTGTGTCGTCTTGCATAAAAACTCGCCTATGTGAACTTCGCAGTGAATTGTGCTGCTTTCTTCGTTCTGAAGAGACATTTCTGCATATTCAAGTCACATTCGATATATGAAGTACGCTTGAAGTAAGCGCCGCTTACTAACCAAAAATTGATAAATGCATTGAAAGTGAATTAGAAACTTGAATATCATATTGTCTGAGCAAACTGAAGCGGGAACGAAATGAAAAACGTCTTCCAAATCAGCGGATTTAACCGGTAAGAGCACGTTTAATTTTCAGAAGATTCTTTGTTGATGTCGCAACACGAACTGAAATAGTTGGTTCGTAACAGTAAATCAGAGAGGCGAGTGGTTAATGCCGAAATTTCGAGCGTGACCAGTCGGGCAGTTATCGTTTCTCGATACTTGAAGTACAAATGTACGCAATGTCTCAACCACCAAACCACCCTTTCAATTATTTTTGTTTCGGTCGTAAAAATATCAACTTCACATATGCTTATCGATTCCTGACATGGTATGAACACAACTGGACTCTTGACTGTTCCTTATGACATCACACGGTCACTTAATGCTTCATCACGGAAGTAAATAGCTGCTTGACGCTTCGTAGGATCGCATTGAATGAAGGCTGTCAAGCATCTCTTAAAATGAACTTCGCTCATGGAACCCAACTTTGAAATGTGATGTTTTAGAGCGGTTGAGAAAGTTGATAACACATTTCGTTGAATATCTAAAAGTCGTTTCGAGGATTCTCATGGAAGTTGCATGTTGCCAATAGTGAGCACCGATTATACGACTCAGCTCTTAATGACAGACACTAAATTACTTCATGATTATACATTATTAGTTCGTGCAAATATCTGTGTTGCGTTTTCTCGCACATCAATGCACTACTGTTTTAAGTGGCAAAAATCAAATGATATATACTCGGAATGGCGTTCAGACATTTGGAAAAACGAGGAGGAACCGATCAACGAGCACTTATCAAGAGGCATCAGTCCTATAAATCCACAGATTTGTCAGAAGTGATATTTCCCAAATGGAATCGCTCCTACTGTTTTCATCACGATTATGATTAATTTGCAACATTTTTATTTGTGCCACGGAGGCATCTTTCATCTATAATCGCAACACATTTAATTTTCAACTCGCAACTCAATTGTTTGTAGTGATATGAAAGCTGAATGGAAGAACTACTGTGTTAGGTAGATGCACATCGAGCAATCGAAAACATGAAAGCCAACGCAATTGTGATGAATGCGAACAGGATGGCATTTGACTTAAATAGTGAATTGTGCCACGTTCTATTCGCACTTAATTTTATTACGTTTCGGAAATGTTTCGCTTTCACGATGCACACTTTATATAATGCTCGTGTTTCGAAGTTGTATTCGATGTTATTCGAAGTTGAACTGGATAGTGTTTTGATTAATATAATTTGTTTATTGGTATTCTACGGATCGTCGGAAGGCTGACCATCAGGCGTTGCCAAAATCTGTTGACATCAGCCTTGTGTGGGCATGGTTGTCAGTTGCATCAATAAGGGATTCGATGAAACTACAGCTGCCTTTGTATCTTTGTTGTGTTTTTTATTGGTATTCTAAGTTTCGTTAACTCATTTTCCGTTGAAATCACTAATCCCGCCATTATCTTGTGAGTGCTGCATCAACGCATCGCTGAACGATGGATACGTATCGTCAACAAAAACGTAAAAAGGCGATATCATACGTCAATAAATTCCTCTCCTCTATGTGAGTGATCTTTTTATTTATACCACTGATACAATGATGTCTGCGAGTGCTGAATCCGATTTATCGTCACTTCAACACAAAACGTTCAATCGACAACCATTCATTTCGCTTTCTCATGAAATATTCAGCGTGAAGTAAAGATTATCAAAGATGTTACAGTGTTGCGGTGATGCATCGTCATTTTGTACGACTACTGAGGAATGTTTGCATCATAGAATCATAATGTAGAGTGCATCAACTTTAGAGATTTTCGGACTTTCATCCACCTTCCGTTAGGTACCACAGCAGTCATGGGTATGTGCTAATGAAGGCTGCACGCGGTAATTCGGCTTCTTTCATAAAGAAATGCAAAAATTTTTTGCATGTCGTGAGCATAGTGGCGATTGATGCAGATAAATAATGAAGGAGAGCAAAGGTTAGTTCAGAAGAGCCGAGTCCGCACTTGTCAACCTCTGGAAACGCTTTTGCCTTAGGACTGACCCTACCCGACTGCACTATCAGAAATATAAATTTTCTACACTTTTCTTGCGAAATAAAGACCCCTTGTGTTTATTGATGATGGAAGACCTTCATAAAAACCTCAAAAGATATGACCACAAACCTATATGCTTCGAAAAGAGTTTTGCTTTGAATATATTGCTCATTCTTTGGAAGATTTCGAATATACGATATAAGCTGTGCTATGAATGTCGAACGGTTATTTGCGGGCGTCTGTTTAGAATCACTGAAATAAATTTGGTTATGATATCTTAAAGGGCAATAATCGAAGTAAAACTAACGAGAAGATTAGCCGTAACAGCTGACAAGAGAGGAACTATCATGATTTCACTTATGTGATCAATTGTGGCCATAAATTGTCGAAAAAATGGCGAATAAGATGTCATGAGATGAGTAAAATTCATCACGTCGTTAAGATGACGGAACGATCAAAAAAATTACGAGTTTTAGAAAAGGAACGAAATGCTGTCGAGAAGTGAAGTTAAAAGACGATTCATTATTTTACATAATCCATGAAAAACTCATCTTCACAATCCACAATCCGGCTTATTGTAAAGTATCATCCGATATCTCAAACATATGCAAAAGTTTTGTCTTTTCAAATGTTGATAAACTCTACTCACTGTGTAATTAATTTAAAGTTGCTGTCGAAGTGGGGGTGAATCACACTCATCGAACTTTTTTTAGCTACGGATGGACGCTGATAATACGACGTTGCCATAGTCCCCATAGACCGGATGAGGCAATCATATGCCTGAGTAGATGGAAACGCTTTCTCGCTGATCTGTTTACAGCGTCGTTCGCCTGTCAAAAAACTGCGCTTTGAATATGCAAGTATAGCTCTCTTAAATAATTGTTGAAACGAGATGATACTGCTAAAGATAACCTTATTACCGCCATGAGAAAAAACGGCTTTAACATTTGATGCCACTCTTTACATATCATTCGAATGTATCTGCCTCTTACTTGTTTGCGCAAGATTGTTAATTTTTTCATTGTTCTCTGTCGGGACATAAATGCATGAAATATGCTTGATAATATCGGCTTTTCTAAGACCAAATTTTGGAACCGAAAATATTTATCGTTCCCGTTGCAGAACCGCACCTCCCTCTCTTTCTTTACCTCACTCTCTCCTCCTCGAATCGCCGAATAAACTGAGAAATGCGTGGGAGATGCAAGTGCTCACGTTCAACATTTGGCGCTGAACACATTCAACAGCGTTTCATCGCACATAAAGCGCCTGTTCTCAGCCATATGTGTTAGAGCGACGGTGATCAACAACTGGCACTTCTCCAATCTTGCGACGTTAACCTTTCAAAAGGTCTCGTAAACATCCTTCTTCAAGAAATTCCTGCAGTATATCCGAAACTCAGTCGTGTCTATAGCCCCGTTTCAGGGAAAAAATGGCTCGCCTAAAGAAGTTGATGTAGGCGCTACCTTCTAAGCCGATCACAGTGAGCTATAAAGTAATATGATGGAGATATTCTTCCCATTGTTCAACGTTTTTCACAGCAGTAAACCTGACTCTCTCATGCGACATCATAGTAGACTCGGTGCCCATCGTACAGTTTGGCCAAAATTCAAAATTCCTTCACGCTATTAATGTCTGACCTTCAAACAGGAAGGAACTAGCGATGCTAAACCACGGGTGGCGTGAACAGCAGAACTTTTTTCTCAAGTTCAATAGTTACCCAAATTTGTCGTACCGATGGCGATGCTTATGGATTCGGAGACATATGCCAAACTTCGCGCTGACGTACGGCCCGATCTTCATGAGGAATGGAATTCATGGCGGAGTTTTGTCAGCAACTTGTACCGATGGTCCGAGCACTGGTTTAAGAGGTGATGGACAGCGTGCAATCAATGATGGCAGCAACACGAGTCAGTCAAGGCATGCAATACTTAGATGCAGCTGAACAGGCCAAGGAGAAAGAAGTTTGCGAACGATCTGTCCTTCTGATCGGAGTCAGTGAGGTTCTCCCGAACCGATCTTCCTTCCAGAGAAAGAAATAATGTCGACTATGGATTAGCCCTGCACATTTTCGACACAATCAGTTCCGATCCCGTCGCTCAGCAGTTATTCAGAATTGGATCTCAGCAAGAAGGCAGAAAGAGACCTATTTAAGCTATCTTTGGGAATTCCCACGACGCGAAGCAGAATCTTCGCAACGCACGCAGCCTGAAGGAAACAAAATTCCAACACGTTTTCATCTGTCCATAATTAACGGCAGATGAAAGAAAGAAACAATGGGAGTAACGCTAGAAGCGCAAGCGAATTCAGCAGGCCGTCACCCCGCTGATTATACCAGGTGCGCAGTTAGTGCACAATGTGGAGAAAAAAATGGAATATCTGCGAAACATATCGTGATCACGACCCTCCCAATATCAGAAGTCTCAAAACCCACAGCTGAGAGTCCTCTCGAGCAGTGCGAACCAAAACGACATGAGCAATTTACGTTTATTTGTCGACCTCATCAACACGAATGACCATGTGTCATCTTCTTACTGCGTATTCTATAATTGTTGCTCTGTTTGAACAAGCTTCCGGTGTTGGAATCACTCCAGACATTTTAGGTCTTTGCTATTAGATAGCTATTAGATAAAGTGCCCGACTACCTGTTATCACTGAACTCCATGTACAATGTCCCTCTTTCAAACAGGTCATGTAGTATAGAGGGGGGCGGCGCCGCTAACCTGGCAAAGAGAAATCTTTCAACTGAAGGAACTGAAACATTGGCGCTGAACTCTGGATGTGAACTTGTGAGTGTTGATTTTTCGTATGCAAATGCCTACCATTTCCGTTTATCGTCGCCCAGGTTGTATTGTTCAGGAAACTAGAGAATTTTTCGACTGCTTAACTGACTTAACTGACTGGTGCAGCGTTGGGCATGCCTCAATAATTGTTGGTGACTTTAACATTCCACTTTCCAGAATTAAGGTTATGATACGAATATGATGTGCATATGATATGACCGACTTTCTCGCAGAATGTGATCTTGTTAGCCTGGTTGATGGGCCTACCTGCGAAAACAGCTCGACGGATTTGTTATTCAGTGCAGATGCCGTTTTGATGAGTAATTATCGAAACTTTGGAACGACTGATCACTGTTGCATTAGCTTTGAAATCGTTGGTCCTCTCGGCCAGTTGTAGCAATCCTCCGTCGTGACTACATTCTTTGCGATTGGTCTCAGGCCAACGACTAGTTGTTGGGGTACAAATGGGATCTTGAGTTTGGTTCATATTGTAGTTTAGAAGATATGTGTGCTATATTTTTAGATTTGGTGAATGGCGTTATTGATAACGCTGTCCCCCTATGGAAAAATAAGGCGCTTACTGCTCAAATTCCTTCATATCTTCAGCGTATAGCTTCGAAGCCATATTTCCTGTGGAGAGATAGGCGAAAAGCGCATAGAATGGCTGCATACCAAAAACCCTCCAAAGATTACCGTAAGGCGTGCAAAAAGTGGGCGAAGAACATTGAAAAGTGCCTGATTTTTTCTAGCAGTCGTGACACGTTCTTAAATATACGAATAATGAAATCAGTTCAATCACTGCATTGGGTCCACTATCACTGACGACGGTCAGCCCCTTTCTGATGACTATGCAAAGTCGGAACAATTCGACTTATACTTTGGACAGATTTTTAAAACGAACGACGGTACTCTTTCCTTCCCGATGTACATTCAACACCATCTGGGTGCCGTGAGGATAGATTTAGACGTAGTAAGAGAGGCTAGATCAGCCTTTCTGAGCTCAGTGATAAGGTGTTGCTAACATCCTAGGATATAACTGCGCGATGCATTGAGATAGCCGCGACAGGCCTTTCTTACCCCTCATGTCTTCTGTTCAGGCATAGTGTTGCAATATGCACCGTTCCAAATGCTTCGAAAACCGTGATACCATTACCGAAAAAGCCTCCCTCAAACTATGTTTCGAATTATCGTCGCATCAGTCTTTACTTTACTAAGACAGCTTTCAGGAGAGCTTTTCATGGACCGTTCCAGCCCAATGATGACGACTTCGCATGTTTGACTTGAAACTTTTGTGGCAACGTAGAGCGCAGCTCGATTTACATTCATGTTTCAGGATCGTTAAAGGTTTCTCAGGAACTCCGTTCGAGAGTATTTCCTCGTCCACAAAGTTTCATTCGCTCGAGGCTTCACTGTCCGCAAATTGAATCAAAAGCAACGAATCGAATTGATGTACTCGATTCTTTTGATTTTTGTGTTGTGTTCCCACCTGGGATTCTTTATCACATGATGCAGTTATGGCAGGTAACTTGTCCTGCTTTAAGCGTAGCCCGGAGCAGTGCGATCTGTCGACAGTATCCGCTGCCTGTCGAATTTAATTGATATCGAATATCCATTTTGCATTATCATTCTCATTATTATTATTATTATTATTATTATTATTATTATTGTTATTATCATTGTTATTTTTATTACCATCATTATTATTGTCCTTATTGTTATCATCATTATTATTATTATCATTATTATTGCCACTATTATTATCGTCGTTGTTATCACAATTATTGTTAATATCATTATTATTATCATCACTATTGCCATTGTTACTATTATTATTACCATTATTATTATTATCATTTTTACTATCATTATTATTATCATTATTGTTATACTGTTCTTATTATTATTAGTTGAGCAACACAAGGTGATAGGATGGCACCTCACGTTGATTGAGTGTTCGCCTGCATTCATTGCCTTTCATAAACCCACATTAACCACTACATCACCATCGAGAATGGAAAATGTCGAAAACGCCGAAAAAGTCCCACAAACCTCTTCTACAACCTTCCTCTTTTCTTCGTAACATTCTTTTCACAAGGGTACGCTTTGGTGATGTTCTCTCGATGCGTTTGTTTGTGCGTATGTAATTTGTGTCCGTTGTGTTTCTACCAATTTATCTCACCATCAGTTCCATTTGGCCATTTACAAGGGATATAGCAGTAAAATTTGAAACATGTGATCTGAACGTTGAAAGGTCTCGCAACTCCTCTCCAAGAGACTTCCGAATGAGATTATTGGCATTTAGAGACACCAAAAATTAATCAAATCAAGACTGCCACATTCGAGAACGTTTCGCTTAGGATATTTTTATCTGATGGTTTATAGAGCTGCTCGGAGAGATGGTAAACTGTATAAGGCGATATTTCATCGCATTTTCAGTGTAGGAACAACCGATCAGTTTAATGGTCGCAATCGCAGCAACTGGAAAAAGGGTTGTATTAAAAGGCTGATGCTATACGTGCTTTTTGCAGTCCTGTCAGTAACATTGAGAGGATCTGCAACTGCTTGGAAGGAATGACCTAATGCTTCTGTACGAACACCCAGAAGAGTGAACAAAATGCCTAGCAATACAGATCCAACAAATGTGCGTACATAACCTCTTGAACCTCACCCTACCTGTAAATGAATAGGCAGGTGAATGCGATATGTCCTTTTAGCTTTTATAATTTATGAATGGATTCGTCGTTTTGCATTGGTTACTGAGCGATCGTCGTTTTGCATTGTCAGTAGAGCTTCGATTAGACTTTTGGACTACGTCCTACTGAACTACTTCGATCGGCACCTACATTACAGCCACGACGGGGGAGCAAGTCCGGATTCCCCACTTGAGGGCAACAAGGGTGAATCGACTCGTCATCGCCCGATGAGCAGGAGACGAGTCCATGCCCTGACCTTTACCGCGACCTCACAACTTCACCTAAGCGGAAGTGGAAGCGATATCCGTGACGAATGCTTTGTTGACTATAGCAAAGTGAGGTGAAGTGAATGCATCAATGGGAGCGAAATGGGATGCAGGCTTCATCACATACAATAGTTTAGATCATAACCATAACCAATATACCTGATCGCTGCAACTTTCGTGGTTTGTAAGTTAAAACCGGGGGATGAACGTATAGACAAACGCACAACACACATGCATATGCGCACCGGCACTATTGATCATAAAAAGCGCGTATTGTGCCGGTCTGGTTAGTGCGCATTCTTAACCTGTTTCTGAATCTTTACAGTGGCGGCAAAACGTTCATTATCGCTATCAGCGAGAAGAAAGGCAGACCTTTCCTGGAATTAACGGAATTTTAATGCTGCGCACTTCCGCCGGTACGCTTTACGGCCATACTTTGAGCATCTTCTTTGTATCGCTGTAAAGTTATTTGCCATCTGCACTGTTGCTCTGCAAGAGTTGCAATGATTAGTGTCTATGATGGTGTTAAATTCTATGAAGAATCGATTACATCGAAACAATGCCATTCTTTCTTTGTGAAATGCATCACTCAAAAGATGCGTTTATAAACGACGATTCGATGGCTAGGAAGCCCGAAACAAACGAGTAGTCATCACTAAACATTTTGCTTACATCATTTCTCCATCGTAGTACATTTTTAACGAAACACTTCATAAACCGGGAAGTTGCATTTGTGACTTTGTGGAAGTCGTTGTCAATAATCTGCCGATGTGATGTTGGCTGCACCACACAGATGAATAAACTAAACCTTATATAGCAGTACCATTCAGTGCAGCGTTTCACTATATGTGCATCACACATATGTTCACGAGAATTTATTCGTAATGTATGTTCAGGTGGGCAACGCAACAAAAATACGGCAATGACATGAAGTGTATTTGCACACTCACTGATTACAATACATTCTCTCTGCACATACATGTGCCCGCTTCCACACCAATTTCGACACATTCGGTGAGCACTAATGCAAACGTTTCGCCAACCTATACACGAAATAGGCAAGATTTGTGTATTGCATCTAGAAGCGTGGCAAGGGTCATGCATAGCGAGAGATATATACATCATTACAACAAATGCTGTGTTTATATGTTGCATAACGAAGGCAAAAAGTGGTGCTGCACTAATGGATGTCTTTGTCAGTGACCGCATTTCTGATGGACCCAGATCGGCGTCATGACAATCTTACTCGCAACACCATCACTTCAATGCACTCAGTAATTCTTAGAGAGCGCTTAGAAATAAAAACTTCCTTTTGCAGCGTTATATTTCTTCAACTGAATGCACACTGTGCTCGCTTAGGTGCATTGTACAACCAAAGAAAAACCTAACACGCAAACGGTAAGCAATCGGCACACTCGAATTGCCCCAAAATAGGTATATCAAATTGCCATAACTGTGATTGTTTGCCTGGCTGTGACAAACCTTTTAAGTCATACCTCAGAATGCAATTACTTCGTGACTTACTGCCTTTGTGTGAAATGTGTTCTACCTATATTGCCACCGCTGCAGCCTGTTTACCTTATCGCAACCGAAGTTCGTCATATTCCTCCCCCGTATTATCGCTCTTGCAGGGTCTATCTTGCGTGTTTTTATATTTTGCTCTCTGGCACTACTCGACATCACCAGCTACCAGTATGGCTGCTTTACATCAACTTTTGCTTTAATCCGACTGCAGTCAGCCAAGCACTGCTTTCGTACGACCGATGCTGCTCACAACGAACCAGCGGAATCGCTCGCTTGGCAAGGATGGGAAGAGGGAAGTGGGTGGGATGCTCCGCAAATGAACAATCAAACGCTAGATCAGATTTTTACGCCCAAGCTTTCGAAATATTACTGTTTCTTTGAATGGCATTAGGAGACCCAATATAATTTAGAAAATTTGGTCGACATCGAAAGGATATAGAAGTTTAAACCACATATGTCAACAATACTTTCCAATCGAACAGGTTGAAAAGTCGTTCTCATCGCTGTAGCGGCAGTGAGTGCGTGCATGCAGTTTGTGTGCCTCCTGCACCGTTGCCCTCACTGCAGGCGACTATAGATCATTTTGGTGACGACAACAATCGGTCACCTGTTGTATCCTCGTAGACAATGGATTTGTTTTTCAAGTGCTCCTTGTCGGCAACGGTTCAGATCCTTCAACGACGAATTTGTGCTTCATCCATTATCGGATGTGATCACTCTAAGTATTGAGGAAATTCCAAAACGTGAAGACGTGATGAGTGTGAAAGTCCGTCGAAATCAGCTGATTCGAGCGAAGAACTTATAGAAGCCGAGGATGAGGAATCAGCATATATACTAACTTCCGGTCATTTTCTTCAAATTAAGGATATCAACTAATTGAATCATACCACATTTCTTCAAGCAAACACCGAAACTAACATAATGAGCTTTATTTAGGCGCTCGAACTGAATGTTTTGCTTGAATGTTATAAACTTTTGAGAGTGACCAGCAAATAAGCTTGTAAATACGACTGATAACGCATGAACTTTGGCCTGTATTTCTATGGCTATCGGAAACCTCCATGATGGTCATCGAGTGGCTTCCTAATAGTCATTATTCCTTCATACGTGCAGTGGCATCGCAGGATGACCTTTTCACGAAGAGATTCGTTTATAAGACAACTATTCATACGGAAGTAGATATGTGACTTTGTTTTTCAGTATTTTTCGGCTGCATCTGAGATGCAGTGTATGGTCAGGAGCATGTTTTCGTTATTATCTGAAAGACTATCCTTGAGCAGTTCTGGGAGTTGTCAAAATGACAGACCTCGAGCCTTGCTAATCACACTTCCGCCTATGCTCGTATATGCTTTTGTAATTCGTCTTTTGTTTAGATGTGCTGAAGATGGCTTCATTCAAAAGATGGTGCCAATTTTTCTTTCTAGAATATCTCGTTATGATTCTTGCAGAATCTCCTTCTCGGCTTCGTGTTTTTCACGTGACGAAAGCTCGATGAATGTCTCGAATTGTTTGCCTCAGAAGTCGTCTCATTTCGCCGTATGAGGTTACATTTCATTAGGCATCGCTTCGCAGATGGCAAAGCAGTGTGATGCAGGTCTCTGCTATGCAACCGCAGTGCAGTGCCCTCTCTTCCGTCGTTCAGCAACGCTTAGCAAATGGCAAGCTAAAAACAGTTTTCTTCCTTCTTGTGCACTCTTTGCTGCATAAGACGATAACAACAAACGAAACTCAAATCCCACCACCTCCATGGTAAAGAAAAGAGCAAATATATTCTCTTTTCCATCAGTTCTAATTGTCAATTCGAATTTACTAAGCACCGTTCTCGTTTACTGTATTTGCAGTTATGAAGAAGCCACTGAAGATTACAGGCCTTACTGGGCACTGATTATTCTATCCAGTCATATTTAAATTTATTTATTTCAAAGCATAAAAGAGAATTGCCATGAAATGCTGTGAATGGGGCTACTGTTCCGAGGCCTTCGACTTTAAAGGATGTTCTTTTTTGCTCAACAAAGTGAACATAAAATTTGTAAACTGCTGCCGGAGTCTCTTCGAGATCGATTCGCGTCGCAGCTCTACTCCATAAGTGTCAATGTGTGCTAGCAATACGCCAATCTGCAAAATTCATGCACACATCCAGTCGACTTTTGCAAAACACTAATGAATCGTTTCCACAAGATTCACAACCTCAAAATGCAAACTCAGTGAAATTATGCACATTTGTTCTTGGCGCGTAATTCTATCCGCTTTTACAGATAAGTCTTATCTTTGCAATTGAGCAGTTATTTTCCACGAATAAGTGTAAATATATGATTAATTAATGTAAAATAAAGATCTGAAATTGAAATATTTCTTCAGCTGATAAATAAACTTGTCCGACAATCTGCGCTAATGAGGACCTATTTCACAATGATATATTTTACTCATTTCGCAATCACATTAGTTGCTTCTGATCGTTTTCACTGCATTTTATGTACTATCATCTTCATATTTTTCCACTGTCGTTTTGTTATATTCGTTTATCACCTTTCTATCTCCATCAACCATTCTTGATTTCGCTTTTCTCATCATCCCTCTGTACATTCTATCGTTTAGTGCCTTTCAAAAATCCCCTTCCCCCTCTTTCTTGTTCTACACTGCACAGACACTTTTCACTTTCATTACTTTCGTCCTTTTGTCCTTTTAAGCTCACCGACTTGCTCATTTAGACCGACCGTTTCTAGCATACTTAAGCAGATATGTAAATCACAGCTTCATTATCCTGTTGTCAGATTCATGCCTTGTCAACATCGACGTCCTCTTTATTCGAAATGTACTGAGTTTGCTAGTGTCGTCTATAATAAGGGGAGAGGATGGCCTTCGTCGTGGAAAGAACGGGAAGAGTCGAAAGTTAGTGCCACCACCGACAGGTTGCTTCTTCTCAAAAAGCTTCAGCATCAAGAACGATGGCTGATCCACAAGAATACGACAGCATCAGGCGGAGTGAAGAAGGGCTGACTGTCTAGAAACGGTGCATTGCTGTTGACGTGATTTGCCTCAAGTATGATGCTTTAGATTTCTTGTTCAAGAATCGTGTGCATCATTACTTCTTCATCTTCCTTTTTCCAATGTTGCCCCTCATTCTGCTTACACCCACTCACTTTAACTGCGCATTTCTGTGTGCCGTATGCTCCCTTCAATGGCCTCAATGTCGTTATATGGAGGGTCTCCTCGTAACCAGCGTGAGTGACGTTTCCCTGCAGGTCCAAAACTTTGTTTAAGCTTCTTGATGTTTGCTCCTTATTTCTCCAAAAAAAAAAAAATGAAATTTGTTAGTATTCTATCAATGTTTCGCAGTGGGTATATGTACTTGTCGGCGTTTCTGTTTGTCTCGATGCAGAAAGTACTGAGACCTGTGAAGATCGATTGGTATGATGTACTTTTATGAGAACTACCACAGGATGAACTTTTATAGCACACTCCATGCTGAACGTGCACATAGAGGGATACAATAGAAAATTATGTTTGCGTACTACGCGACCTAGAGGACAGGTAAATCGGAGTTCGTTCTGCATCGATAAAACCACAAAAAACGATTCTGAAATCTTTTCGGTAAGGTTTGTACGTCTGCCGCATCGGCTTCTTTGTTATGGGGTTCCACGTGTTCGAGAAAGATTGTTCACTGGAAATTATTCTGAAATATTCTGAGTGGTTCGAATCAAGTGAAATAGCTTATCTTCGCATTTGCTTCACATCAACATGACCTTTCTTTTGCCATATTCATTGTCGTTGCTTCTCATTAACACTAGCAAAACTGCTGAATGTAAAAGCTGATCGTATAACTTACAGTTGAGATTAGACGAGTAAACAAAGTTTTGACCTTGTGGATAGATGTCACTCATGTTGGTCATGAGTGGGACCTCGTAAGAACGACGTCGTGACCATAGAAGGGAAAACACAGCATACACAACTGGGAAATGATAGTGGAGAGAGAGGAAAAAAGAATTCCTCGTCAAGAACTGTTTGCGGTTTTGTGTGCAGAATATGGAGTTAACCAGTTGGATGGTGATGATCACATTTCTTATTGGTACCCATTTCCACTCACCTTTACAAAATCATATCTGTAAGGCAGATCGAGACTGCATGCTTCAATATTTGCGCGTATATGTGTCTAGCTATGGATATTTTGCTTTTGCATTCATCCATCGGTTAGGTAATTTCAACTCAAGCATCGCTCCAACCATGACTCATCGGAGCAATTTTTCACATCTGCTCAACAACCTGTGAGGAACTTATAGAAACTAAAAAGAGTCTGGCAAGTCTCATGATTTTGCAACCGATTGAATCGCATTTTAAATCACTCGATTTCTAACTTTAGTGTCGACCAGTGTGAACAGCTAATTTTTCTCAGATTTGGGTGAGTTATCGTTCCTCAGTAAAATAGGCGTGCATCACAACGGATGTCACACTATTTCTTGGCCATGTGCCACACAGTTCAAAGTGTTGAGTGGAATTAGAAAAATGCGCATTATTCCAAAATGCGAATGCATCATGTTTGTATGTTGTCACAATTTAGCATCAGACATCGTCGAATGGGTTCATAATTGTTTTCACATGAGTCGCACAACTTTTTCAACTATTCACGTATTTTGGTGGGGGGGGAGGGTGGAGGGGAGGGGGATTGAGGGGGGAGGGGGGAGTGATAGAAAAATCGCTAACAATGCTGGACGATTGCAGCAATGCAACATCAGAAATCTAAAAAATGAGTGCTATTTGTGCGTTAGCTAAATGCATTAGTGATATCCGAAGTGGGCAGCTGCATCGAGAGGTTGAGATGTTCCGTCTTGGTAAGCATTTTTTTAACTCGAAGAGATAACGAAGCTTAGGCAGCAGCTGTGAGTCGAGGCTATGCTCATTTCTGCTGCTATGTGTTTTGATTGCGCTCGATCTTCATCTGTTGTGTTGCAAGTGTTCGTTGTTGCTCTCTCCTCCTTCCTTCAGCTTTCACCTTCGACAACAACAATGTGACTACTGAAAAAAATTGCGCAAGGTTATATTGGCTTTTTTAAGGGTCGTTGTGTTGGGCTTGTAAACTTGCTTGTGTAGATGCGGAAAGGATTTGAGTAATGTTGAGGACGGTCAGCTTTCGTATCTTTCATCGGTTTTCTTTGCCAACTTTGCAAAATACTAATTTTTCATTGAAAATAATGCAACGGTGATTGCATGACGTTACTAGATATAGGATTAAATAAAAGCGTTGTGCAATGCGATGACTGCGAATTGCAATTGCAATTGCAGTTGCACTGAGCGATTTTGTCGAAATGATCGAATTTTAAGATCGGTTTATTGGAGATCTTCAAACACCAAAGCATGTGATGTTTTGCATCAATGAATAATACCCTCGGGAGATTTCATTTCAGCCCTCTTTACAAGTCATTCTTTGCATTTCGAAGTGCCAACAGACTAATACCTTATTGTCCCCATACATACGTTGCGATGAGTTTTGCCCAACGTTTCGTCTCATCAGTACAGTAATTTCTAGCTGCATAACATTGTCTTAGATTAGCGTTTTGCCACGAATATTCTCGACACTCTTTTATTTCACAACCTCTCATGTTTACTTTTGCTGCTACTTTAATTTTATCTATCCTTAAATTGTTGTTTATTTATATATCATCACGATATTCCAACCTTAAGCTGTCTCTTCAGGCGACCACATATTTGTTCTTAGTCAATTCATAAATTTCTCTGTCATTTATACGTAAATTAAACGACATTTGTTTCGGTCACAGCTGCAATCGAGCGACCAATTCCACTTCTTTCCATCCCTCGCAAATGTGTGCACGTGGCATAGGGTTTGTGACACCATTTGACGTCATCGAATTTCTTCGTGCTGGCAACACTTCCTTTTAAGTGTTTGATTATGTGGATAAAAGCGATGGTGAATTGATGTGCATACTGTAGTTTTGTACGGTACTTTCCCTTGAGGTTGTAATTCACAGTGCTGACAGTAACGTGCGGTGCTGCTAGCGAGTAATTTCGGAGCATGGGTTATCGTTTTGCACGAATGGTCGTTGAGATTGTTGTTGCTTGCTAAATTAATTCAGTGCACCTCATTAAGCTGCTTATCTTCCTCTACCGAGTTCGTCCTAAATCGAAAGAAGCTATCGTTTATATACATCGAATGATCGTATAGAGTATATCTGTGAGGCCGATGGAGCTATGATGTTGTAAGGTGTCCTTGAACACGACAATAGAGCTTCCGATCCAGACTTCTGCAAAGTGTTGCTCTCTGACTGCCTCCTCAACATTTGATTCTCAAAGGTTCCACGGTACTATATATTATAACGGGGAATCCAAACCGGATAGCTTGCGCAGTGCTGTTTCCTAAGCCACTGGTTTTATACACAGGCGGTACGGGTCAAAATGGCTGCTTTGATATCATCTGGAAACATCCTTTCGTACTTGTATGCGCAACGTAGGGCGTTTGCAGACGTCTGAAGGCCAATCGCAACCTTCCACTCAACACTTTTAGTGCGCAAATGCTTGGCAGCACTTCCCGTCTCGTCAGTAGATGAGGTCCTTTACTGAAGGGAGGGAGGGGGAGGGCGTGAAGAGTAATACCATACTCAGCTAAACAATTCACATCGAGTGACCTGATAATTCGATGCGGTTGAGTGTTGTAATGTGAATGTACAGGGATGAGAACCATATAAGTGCTCGTGGTGCCCAACGCTGCCAGCTTCCGGTCCCGTAGGAGCGCATTAAATGGGTGCGTCTCAATGGATTATGGCACATCGGCCGCACAACCTACAAGCACGTATTGCTTCAGTCTCTGTTATCTTATTGACGACTTTTGTTTTTTGATTTCGAGCAATTCACATCTCTTTTCTTTGAGTTAGATGATCCATCTGAGGAATACAAGCATTTATACTGACCCTATGCAGAATTATTCTTTTATATGCTATTAAAGGCGTTAATAACACCCATAACATCAAATGTGATAAAGCCGAGGTTTTATCAAGGAATATCGTAAATGACAGTGGAATAACGATAGCACTGGTGACCCTAAAATGACTTCCTTTAATTCCGCAGTGGAAAATTACCGAGAAGTGAAATGAAGAAAAAGCTAGCGCTCCTCTGGAAAACTCAAAATCGTAAAGAAAACATTTCTTGCACTGATTTAGGCAGAAGTGAATCCCTTCAAAAACATGTAAATAAACCCTCCTCTATCTGAGCTTGCCACGAGAAATAATGAACCTGCCTAGTGGAAATAGCAGCTCCAAATTTTTGGCGATGAAAGCTGTCGAGGGCAAAAGAGAAATAAATCGCTTTTTGAAAACATCCGGGAAAACACCGAAGGAATTAGCAAGAAAGCTACACCAATTAGAGAGAAGAAATGTTTGGTAAAGCGTTGTGAAACATCTTCATCAGAGAAGTTGTAGAAGCACAGAAGGAAATCCTGCTTCATTCAAAACCGGGTTGTAGTTGTTTAGTAGTAGCAATGTCAGAAAGAATGCAATAAAAGCAATAATTGATTTTATGTCTCAAGATGCTTATATATATCTAGCTGATACCCTTCAATGACTTAGCATATAGCAAGTTAAAATTCCTATCTTTTAGTGGAAGAAGTTTATTATTACCGACACCATCTTACTTAAAAGTATACTGGTGAAGTAATAGTAAAACAGCTTCACTGCGAATAGTCCAATCGCTAGCAAACAGCGAATAAAAAAGAGAATGAAAGAATTCACGACGATCGTTTCTTTCTCCGGATGTAGTCTCGAAGAACTCACAAACAATAGGGCAGTTGTCATCTTTTACACTGGTGCAGAGAGTTGTTTCGAATGCACTGTGAGTGAAGCTATGACAAGTGGCAAATTGTACATTTTCGGCTCTTCTTTCAATCGAAATCCTTCAAGTTACAACTCATTGGGTGTTTTTTCTGCACTTTTTTCTCTCATGCATTTACTCTCGTTCACTCTTTTCCAGTGCGACTTTTGCGAAGAGAGTACTTTGGAGTCAGTAATAAAACAGAAAGAGTTTTGATCGCCTTCTATGAAAAAGGACAACCGAAATCTTATCCTGGAGTTATCCTAGGAAACCAGAGCCCTCATAATTCGAGCGATTCGCATTTTTGGGTTTAGTAGTCAACTACTAGGACGAGGAGGAGGAAAGGCTCATATCTGCTAGAGTGCCTATCACCATTAGCCAGAGAGAGAGCAAGGCCACTGTGGACACAATTGTAGATGATATCAACACACTGCATTGCCTCAAATGACCAACCGCTCAATCAATCATCCATGTGGGGTATTGGAACACAAAATAATCTCTGCTCACCCTTTCAACATTCCGACCCCCCTGAGTATCCCGCCCCTTCTCACCCCCTGCATGCAAAGAAGGAATATTGAGGATCTGCATCAGTATTGATCCACGGTGTGATATATAGCGCTCATTAACAAGACGATGGCTTCTTCGAAGAGTCAAAAATTGTTGCCTTAGGGTTCGTTTCAGAGAAAAGATGAGGGATAATCTCTTGTCTGTAAGAAGTAGTCGCGATTTATTTGCAACTCTGCATTGTGCATATAAATCCTTGAGCGTTCTGAAGCGAATCTGATCCAGCCATACTTCAAAAAATTCCCAAAATTATACTTTGTCAACAGCTTTGGATTTGTTATAGATCGTTGGCGGCGACTCATCTCTGTTACAAATTCATGAGTGATATGAAAAATTGCTTGATGCAGTATATTACAAATGTTTTACTCCATCAGATTGCAAAAGACTTGTGAAATGTCGAACTGTTGCAATGAACTTTGCAAAGCTCATGAAAAGCGTTGCATTCACTGTTTGCAAGACTTCTCATTGAACGTCTGCAATTCACTACAACGTTGCATGAGTGGTGTGATTATTTCTAAAGTGTGACAATAATGCGATCGTGATGACAATGATCTTTTTTGAGCGTATCACAGACAAAATCTGACCTCTGAAGTGCTAGAGTTCTATTCATTTCGATTGCTGCATTGGCAAAACACCGCTGATGCTGTATGCAGTTCATTTACCATGTGCTCGTGCTGTTGAAAAATATTAACAACAGTAGTCATTTTCTATGTGCATCTTAAAACTTTTGTGGTCAGAAAAATCCCAAAATGTTCAAAGTCTGGAGTCGCGATTCGAATTCGTAGCTTCATTAACGACCGACTTTATGCAATGGATAGGAGAAAATTGTAATCCTGAGACGGTGAAAAATGCTAATTCTGTCGATGTAATGTCTAACCTGACGGACGAATCAAGTTCACTGGAAAGCAGGAGAAATAAGATGGTGTGAGAGGGGAGCCAAGGACTTTGCTTTAAATGTAATGCACCTTTTTATCAAATTTTCGATCGATATTTTCATTAATCAATAGCATTTGAAAGTCGCTACTTTATACCGTTGCTATTTTAACGGCATATTTCACCTACTGACGATCAACTGCTATTTAAACAATGAATGCCATGAAAGAAGTGCTTTTTTGCCATCGAAAGAAGATTTTTTGTTTTAATATTCAACCTATTTTTCTTTAATATTCGATTTTCTTCACTAAATGGAATAGATGGTGGTGAATATGCGAAACGTCAAACTGCTTTCTGTCATTTTATAGTCACATTGCTTGCTCTACTGACCTGGAAGCTGTGAAACTTGAGCAGTTGTTGCGTTCAGCTAGGAAGCCATAAATTCAAGGTTTCAGCAAAGAGGACACAAGATGAGATATTCAGGTGTGAATGATCGATGTGAACATATTTTGATGAGCTGCGATGTGAGAATGCTTGAAGTGGAATAATTTTGACATTATATAGCTGCACATATAGATCTGTTAAGAGGCGAAATTATAAAATGAGAGTGTACAGTGGTTTTGTAAAATATCACTGAGTGCCACATGAAGCTCTAGGTCATTGCAAACCTGTGATTTGTATGAGCTCACCCCTTCCTACAGTTGTGGTGCTTCTGAAAGCCACAATGAAGGGTGCTGTCTGTGCCATTAACAGTGAGGAGGGATTGAATGTATGTCTGGAGTGGAGGGAAGGAGGGAAGGTGGGGAGAAGGAGGGAGTTGCTGCAGGTGCAAGCATTTTATGCTCAGAGAGCTAAGATAACGATACGTCGAATCCGAGCTATGAAGCGATAGACTAGGCATCGATGAGCACGGAAGATACAGTCGATCGGGTCACGCTCTTCTGTTTTAAGCGGCTTCCAGACTGAAAGTTGCAATACACCTCATTTGAGCTTAGCAGATGTGTTTGCTTCAGCCGGCTTTGTGCCACGCTCCCCAGTTCGCCGATCACCACACCTTTCTTCTCACTTCACTCTCTCACCTTTGGCAACATCTCGAGCAAGTAAAGGACAACTTCCATTTCCTTTGTCCTCTAGGTATCGTGATGTCATTTCATCTATATGAGAAGACAACTTTCGGGGTTGCTGTCTGTGTGTATTCTTGGTAATGTTCATCCCGGAGCATACAATAGAAAACACATCCTTCGGATGCTGCATTCATACCAGTTCGAGTATTCTTTCGTTTGCAGCTCCATTGCTAATATTATCAGACACAACATGAAAAACGACGATCTATCGAACTCCGCATTGTACTTACGCTTGCGCACTACTCTGACGGAAGAACTCACTTTGTGACTCATAATTTCTGTATTCTTTATGCACATCAAATGCTTCATTTACTTTTTTACATTCGTTTGTCAATGAGCCTTAACACAAATTGCATGGATCTATGAATATCCAGGAATTCATAAACGGCATTGTGCGAGAAATAAGCCTTTGGTTTAAACACGATAAATTGTTGCACATGAAGCTGTTATTCGTAGTGACGGTCAGAGAAAGTCGAAATCTTGTTGAGGCGCTTTCTTGCGTTTCTTAATGAACAGATTCTGCTCTTTTTTTCTTAGCTATTGACGAAGACAAATATGCGTAATTTGTTTTGGAGCGGTGTATAAGTATGTTAAATGTTATTCAATAACTGTCATGCAAATGAAGGGTCACACTGCACTCGTGTTGACTAGCTCTTCAAAACAACTTCCAGTGGCAATAGAAAATTCATATCATTATTCAATAAGCATGATTCACGATAACGTGAACGATCGGTAAATGAAAGAATGCTATCGAGGAAATAAAATATATTCAACTGGCTTTAGAAGTATTAAATGGAGAGGAACATACGAAGATGGAATAACAAAGGAAAATGAGAAAACACATTCAAGGTTGGCTGAAATCAGCTGGGAAGATTGTTTTTGCTTGTTACTGCTCAATGAAAGGTGCTTGCAAATTGAAATCCTAAGTGATTTTTACATTCTTTTAGCGTGCAGTTTTTCTTAAATAAAGAACACTTAATAATTTCCAGAAAAGAAATCACGAAAAGTTCGGATGGGCGTCGAACAATTCTGTCTGACTGAGTATACAAGACACTGCGTAAAGTTGGGGAATGAGAGGAGATAGGCGTTGAATGTACTGTAAAAAGTTGCGCAAATCTGCGCGGAAAGTTGTTCGCGAAATAAATCTTTAATGGAAGGAGCGATAAGAGATGATTGATGGAAAATAATACTGAGATTTGTCCCCCTGAGAGGAAAAAACGACTGTGAAAGTTGTTTCTCGTCAAAAATAGCCTCATTCTAAATATAAAAGTAGAGATGACAGTGTCTTTAATTCTTCCATTTGCGTAAAGTGTAAAAATCTTAAAAAAAAACTCCACTCAGTTTACAGTAGAATGTGACGAAACAAATGGTATGCGCTCTTCATCCTCTTCCTAGCCTCTCCTCTCCACCCGTTTAGTTGCGTCGTCTGAATTGCAACCGCTGATCTCGACGTTCACGTATCACTGCCAGCAAACGACCGATAATGCAGACAATTTTGGTTTCTTCGCATTCAACACATCAATATCTATACGCATACCTGCCTGCGATCGGTTTTGAACCTCAAAATACGCTTGAAATTTGTAGTTAGAATGATGGGCAGCAGGAAAAGGGAAGAGAATATATATGGATAACTTGCTTCCATTCATCCGTAAAGAAGCAGAGCAGATTTGACTCAACTCTCAGAACGTTTGACGGAATGGAAGCAGTCTTCACCAGGAATATCCCATCCTAGCGCTTCTAATCCCACTTAAGGAGAATATGCCGCGGAAAGAGAACAAATAAGTCTGCTTATGTGCGTATCGAAAAATGCACATAGATCTCTTGACCTGCTGAAATCAAGTGGACCCAAAGAAGCACTCTCTGCTTATTAGTTATTTGCGTGATACATTTGTGAATAGCATATTCGGTACAGTAATATTTCTTAAGAACATAGTTTAAATTCATTGAAGTGATAGCGGTGGTTCACTGAAAATGAGCCGGAAGGTTGATGAAGTCGATGACATCGAGATGATATCCTTCAAGATATAACGCGTCGTAAAACGTACACAAAAAAGAACTTGGTTTGTTTTGAAGATATACGCAGATGTTAAATGAACGCTGTATTTGGATCGTCACACATGCGCCAAATGACAATTGGCTGCTCGAGCTCTTTACGTCGAAAAATATAGCTTCTCAAGATATAGGTTTGTTAGGACAGGAAAATGGTCACGGTAAGGTACGAATGACATAGTTGCTTTCCCGTAAATTCATTGAGGGACAATTTCTTGGCATCTCCTTTCTTTTTCCCAGAGATTCGTAGCAGTTTTGAGCAAAACTGTAAAATATAAGCTTGAATATAGCTTTGTGAGCAACACTGAAGAGTTGTAAGAAAAAGCAATGAGATCGCCTCTTTGCTTTCTTAAAAACATTAACTAATACGGGAATGTTTACTGTTTCGTTTCGGACGTTTTATTTTTTTTTCTCACGAAAGATAGCACTATTTCCTTCGCCATAACTTGCAATAGTTCACGTGCTAAGGTTGAGGTCTTCAACTCATCAAAATGCTTCGAGGGCTATTATGTTAGATCGCTTGTCTTCTATGAAGAGAACAGAGCGAGAAGAAGCGTAAAGAAAGATTTATGGCTGAGATCGAGCATCTTTCGGTTTCGTTATAGACACAAATATGTTCACAACGAATCCGGCCTAATGAAATGACAAGCTGCAGATGTCATATCTTCTACGGCTGAAGCACTCAATCGCATCGTAGTGCCCTTCACTTGCAACTCGAACTTTGGTTGCAGAGAGTTCCATCTCTAAGTTGAGCGTTATATTTACAATATCTCTTTGCTTCAGGGACACGGGTGAAGAGTGTTGCAAATAAAAATAGTGCTGAGGGATAGAAGCTACTCAGTTATGCAAGCAAAGTAAAGGATGAGCCGAATAGCTTCTGAATTCGGAACTCAACTTTAACTGCGATGAAATTCGATGAATTTCCGTTGGGAACAATAAGTAACATCGTTCATATTGCAGTAAACGGTTGCGGATATTACCGAAGGAAGAGGTTGTTGCTGCAATAGGAAGAAGTGTTGTGTGTTTTGTAGACAATTGTTGCGATCAATATTTCACATTGTGGCAAACAATGTAAGCTAACAACAGTTAAAAACCTTCATTTAACATCGCAAAATGTTTTGCTGCGGTGATTTTGCCCTATGTGAGCAGCCTCAATGAAAGTGACATTAAATCACCATTTCAGCGAGCACACATTGACTATGATGTTCTGTTAATGATGCCATCTTATCCAGAAAATAATGCCGAATATTTCGGAATGTATGCCATCTTATCCAGAAAATAATGCCGAATATTTCGGAATGTATGCCATCTTATCCAGAAAATAATGCCGAATATTTCGGAATGTATGCCATCTTATCCAGAAAATAATGTCGAATATTTCGGAATGTATGCCATCTTATCCAGAAAATAATGCCGAATTTGTCGGAATGTTTCTATGATAGACAGAGTTCACACTGAATTCAGACTGAGAAAGCAGTTCATTTCATTAGGATTTTTGAAGTGCTTCAATGCTTCACTCACTCACGAACTCTTGCTGGAGACCTGAATAAGCTGAAATGAGAAAAAGATTTCTGACGAACCAAATATAGCAATATGGCTGCTAAGTGTATTTGCATGCAACGATTATTTAATGTTTAATGAATTTTTTTTGCGCGTTATAGAAACAAAACATTTGCACTATATTGCTTCATGGCTTGTTTCGAATATGCTTCATAGTGGGTGCACACCACTCATTCCCCTTCTCAAGCACACTTTCAGCTACCAATGAAATGCTTTCTTAGTCTTTATTTGTGTGATAACGAAGGTATTGCTCAAAGCAAAATGACATTAAGCTAAAGATACCGCATTTACTCTTATTTTCTCTGATGTAGAACAACAAGTAGAAAGACCACATATAATAGTTGCCTCCATTCTCCCCCCCCCCCCCCCCCCCCCCCCCCCCCC
>JAARMF010000075.1:133129-174247 GCA_022844705.1 Toxascaris leonina
CCCCCCCCCCCCCCCAGTTGTTAGACCAACCGTTGAAAGCACAAAAAAACTGCTTTCGAATCTCGGCAACAAGTTGTTTTAAGTTTCGATGATTTTCCATTAGCGCTATGAGGTTGCCATATAAGGCATTCTGATCACGAACGCTTGGAAGTTGTCTTGCAACATTCGAGAAGAACACACTCAATAGACTTGTATACAGACAGGTGTGAAGGAAGTTGAACCCGCTTTGATAGCTCAGTGACATCAGGTGTACCATTATCTGCAGCGATGGCACCCTCCACTTGAAGTGAGACTTTCCCGTCAATTGCTTGCTCACGTCCATTCATTGTTTGTGCACTTGCCCATCCATCTGCTATGCGCATTGTGATGCTGCACGCAGACTGCATTTATTCCAATTCTATTTGCTATTCGTTGAATCGAATTTTTAGGGTTTCTCGTTTTCATTTTATTATACAATATGCTTATAACGCTAGTGAAAATGTGCTGTCTTATTGCGTTATTCTATATTTACTATTGAGAAGACTGCGATGAAAGAATGCGGGTCGATATGGTGCAGTTTGGGTACAGAAAGGTTTTACATTTTTGGAATTGTCAGAATTGCTGTTTGAATCGCTAATTCGGCATGCTAGTTAGCAAAGTGATGTTGATTTATATAATGATAAGAAGAAATGAAGAAGAAGAAATCCTGTTTTTGAAAGTAATTCAGAAGTTATGGAGTGCAATAATAACTATGATGCCTTCGGATTAGTTGTGAGTTATGCGAGAGATTGTATAATTCGGGTCTAACCAGTCACGTTACTAGACACCTGTTTTAATTTCATTGACGTAGGAGGTGTTCCTTTCACTTGCCTCTCATAAACACTACTAAAGGATTCGCCGCATATATAAAGTTATTAAGATACCATAACACCAATATTCCATCACTGAACTGTTTCCGACATGAGCGGGCCTGAAATTAATTGAATCCATAGCATTTTTGAAGCTTCCTATGCTTTTTGTACCGTATCAGAAGCATTTCCATAAGGTTTCTTTGACGGCATGACTCGTTACTTTTATTTCATTTTAATGAACTCCACATATGATTGCTTCCAATAATACGATTACAGATTACACGGCGGAACAGCAACGAATAAACTCAAGTGTGATTCTTGTCAACTGATGGCACTATGATAGCACTAATCGTGCATCCACCATTTACGCGATAAAGAATACAGTAAATTCGGATAACGTAATTTACATAAACAAATATGGAAATCCTACTCGAGAAATCACAATATCACTTTTATGCAAAAGAGACTGCGGTGGAAAATGAACTGTGAGACGGAATAAAACATTTTGTACAACTTTGGTTTGTGCAGTGACACAAAGCTGTTTGCCTGATTCCAACCGTCGCTTCATTTTTTTCAAATCCATTTTTCAGTCCCTCTCTGCAGTACTTTCAAATCGGCGCCCAGTGAAGTTAACGTTGCGAAAAATGATGGCTGAAAGCACTAAAGACTGGATTTTAAGTCGATTTCTTAACTTGGAAATGGGTTATATGCAAGATTTTATGTGCATTTAGAGCCGATCGAATTGCATCCTGTACCGACCGAGCAATAAGAAAGTGTGCATGAAATGCTGCTTTGGAACTTCCTCCGAGAGAGGACAATAAAATATGCAAAATGACCCCTTCATATTTCAATAAATCGAACCATCCATATGAATTTTCGAGAAAGGACTTGTTTTTGTGACCTAACCGATGTGTTCGATGAAAATCTGATGAACTGGAAATGAATGCTGATTCCTCGGCATTTTTGAGTGTTTGTAACGCTTTTAGAGTTGTTGAGTTAATCTAAATACAGGCATTGGCAGTTAGCCCTTATTAGGAATTATATGCATCCGGCGTCTCGGCCTCTAGCTTCAAAGAATACCGAGTTGAAACTAATGCCTATATGCCAATGCCTACATATCACTTTCCTAACGCAAATTTGTGGAAGCATCTAACAACGGAACTATAGGAACCATTGGTTTAGGTAAATATAAGCTACGCAGTGCCTACTGATGGTCATATTAGGACAGCTTCTTTGCACATTACGATCGTTTCTCCACTTGTTGTTGTTTCGAAGAACATTGACCGCATAAATTGCCCGCCAATACTGGAAGTTTCAATGGAGAGAAGAGGAAATCTAAATAATGAGCATATTCGATGACTGCAAAATGTCAACGATGTTTCGCTCGTATTTCAGTGGGGAAAAATTTAGGCACCAGAATTCAGATTTGAAATAAGCAATTCCTTAAGGCCATTGAAATCTTTTAATGCGGAATCGAAGTCTTGAGGAGGGGAGGAGAAGAGAGGAGGAATGTCTGTATGGAACTCTAAGCAGTATGTGAATTAAATTCTTGTGGTATGGCAGTTTTATTAGAGAACCAAAAAGAAATTTGACAACACTTTCTGTTTGCCATTCGCTATTTTATGCAAAAACTCGAATGGTTTTGTCCAACTCTGAATGACTCATTCTCAAATAAAAGCTTTTCAAGCAGTTGTCATTTTGTGCGAAGAAGACATTTAATTGATTCATTCGCTTTCGTTTGACTAATTTTAAATTCGCTCTTTTCCTTTTTTATTCTTCTTCAAAATAAAACTATCAGTTTATTTCCTTTAGTGCTTCTTTAGTTTCCAACTTTGTTTTGGTCTGGCGGCTCGGGCAGTGCTTGTATAGAATCGTCACACAAATCATTGCTTTTGATGATATCTGAGCGATTCAACAGTATTATGAAGTGGATAGGAGGGGTGGCAATGGAGTAATGGGAGGAGATTTGTTAAGATAACAGTAGTGAAGAAATAGGGATGAATGGGGCTAAAGAAAAGTTTCGGTGAAGATAGAGGTGAAGAGATCCAAAAAAACGACTTTCCAATTGGCAATGATAGCGTAGATTCGTAAAGCATTGGCACCTTTGGAGCTGGGGAAAGTAGGCGTAAGCAAGCTTGAAGCTCTCTCCAAAATCAAGCTGCAAACCGATGTGAACGTGCTGTCTTGATAAACTCCAAAGATATTAAATAGCCTCGACTGCTTGAGATTTTCTCGTTTATTAATCACCGATGACAAATTTAGCGAATTTTTTCAAATTTCTTTTGCATAAGTTTTAAATTTCTCTTGCATAATTGCATAAATTCTTCCGTCGGCATGTGTCAAATAATAAATAGAGTTTGGCAATTCCATGGTCTCGCAAAAAAAGGGATATCCTCGACGCGCCATTCGGTTTGAAGCACTGCGCTCAGCCGTTAAACTTATTTACTCTGCGGCTTAAGCGAACGCCCACGTCTTATGTTGACTCTTTTGTATTTACCGTTTCAACAGAATATCTGAAAAATTTGTGCCAAATTCAACTCGAAAATCATCAGTTTGCAAATTGATTCATTTGAATTTCTTCGAAACGAGTATGACAGATAAAAATATCACGAAGAGAGAGAGTGGATGAATCAGTCGCTATGAAGCTGTACAGTGATGACGCTACATGAAGTTGCTTCACGATGAAGATTCCTATACTGTATTATTGAATGTGTCGCTCGATGCGCTTTCCTACTTTTATTCTCGACATTGCATCCGTTCGTGAAATAGTTTCAAAAACATTGCTTTTAAAGTGTTTTGAAGTACTTTTGAAACACTGTAAAGTTTGAAGCTTCGCGAAAAGCAGTTAATAATATATTTTAAATAGTTATTGAATAAAGAAGCCAATTGCAATTATCTGTTATCTCTGGATGCCTGAGGCTCAACTACTGCCTACTACTTGATCATTCTGAAAAGCGACTTTGAGAATAATTTTCGCTGCCTAAATGATAGCGCCAGCTCTCTGAAATACTTAATCCACTTCTCCACACATATACCTGCAATTCTGTTCATAAAGCTGCAAGGTATAAACTGCTTCACAATGCACCAGAAATTTTGTTCAATCACAGTAGAGAAATTCACTGCTAACACTGAATAGCCTTTTCATTCGCTACGCCATCTGAGATGTTTGCTACTGTAATACTGAACAATAGACGTAATGCTCATCAATGATTGTTTCAGATTGCTCCAAGTGTTTTCATTATATTCCACTATTAATCGTTTGGCAACTGGATTCATCAAAGCAGCATCGGAATTTCTATACTGCGGCTTTTTGTTGTCGCGTTGTTGAATTCCCTCTCTACCCCATTCCCTCCCCCCACCCCCACTGATGGTCACTGACCCATAGCAAAAGTTTCTGAACGTAGCACATTAAATTCCAAAGTATAAGCATCAACTCGATGTTAGCATTTCTTAATGTACGAACTGTCATGCGATGCTTAGATCCTTTAGGGATGTTTGTCATCATACATCCATAGAAAACGAGACTGTATTTAACCTCCGTGAACAAGTGCACGACTCGTTTCTCTTTTAAGAAGAACAGCAATTACCATCTGCGTTCTCGTCTGATGCTAATGTTCTCATTCTCCAACACAGTCATTTTCGCAACATAGAATTGCGAAGACAATAGACTCATTGAAATGCCGATCGTGTTGCGAAACGCACACATCTCGCATTAAAAACAATGTTTGCAGACATACATTCGTCTGATCGTTTGCAAAGTTCCGATTGCTCGACGGTTTGGCCAACAAAAACTTTGCTTAACAACCTACTATGATTCACATTAAGGGCGTAGTGCCGCTTGCTTCACCCAGCTGTGTTACCACTTGCTTTGGCACATGCGGAAATTGTTTCACCTTCATATGTTGTTAAAAGACTTTAGCAAAACAAAATTTTGACTTCGGGAGTCAAGTCGCATGCGAAATACCATTATGGCCTAAGGGGGGTACGTATGGCGATGTGTGGTGCGAGCGAGAAGAAAAGAGCGTTGAAACGAAATCCGAATACCGCGAGAGGAGTACAGCTTAACAAACTGCCCGAAGTAGTAATGTACCAAGTTCAAGATTGCCCGTGCGGACACTATCCATGCTCGCCAAATTCTGCACCTCGCATGCGAACTTATTTCGATCACAAGTGGCATAGTAGATTTGTTCTGATCATCAACGCTAAATAGCACTAGACTTTTCCGCTTTGTTGGATGCTCTATCACTCTAAAATTCGTTACTATACCACATTCATTTTTCAGCACTAAGAAGTGACCGCATCCAAGATATTTTATCTGAAAGCACTGTCGTCAAGAAGTGAACGTCACTGTCCAGTCGTTTAACCTTATCACTGCAATGGTAGTTGCTGTTGAAGTAAGCAAACGGTGCACTTGACTGCTGAGAAAGCCTTCAATTGGTAAATTCGATCGATCTTTTGAAACTGTTCGGCGGTCGCACATTTTGTTATCCATTCACTCTTCTTACGCTCAACTTCTGATCTATAATCCCTCCATACCGCATTGTTTCGCTTCTGCTAATCCATTGTGCATGTAGCCGAATTTATGAAGCCTTTAGCTTACTGAATCAATAACCGTACATTGCAATCTTTCGTGTAGGAATCGATGTGACAGGTTTTTCGGTGCTGCACTGCGTGCTACATGCGTAAGTTGGCGCAGAACCGGTCGTAAAAGCGGTCGCAACTTTGCGACAGTATGTGTGTGTATGAGTGTCTACCTGTGTATTGTTGGTTGCTAACCGATTCCAGTTTGTGTGTCAGCAGCTCGAATTATCTGTTTTGGTTGGTGGAGCGGTGAGCCGAGTGGCGCTGCTCTTGTGGGCTGAGTGCTGAGACCGTCACACCGCTCTCGTGCATCGTTCAAATATGTTCACCTGCACATCACTGCATTCGTCCACATGTTTTCATGTGTCCCATAGAATTTTGAGTTTTAAACAAGAGACTTACCTCCCTTCCTCCCCTTCCCATTTCACTCATTTCAATTACAATGGCATATTTAGGACGGTATGAATAAAACGTTTTTATGATGAAACGGTAGTGCAGTTTAAGAAACTATAAACTGCTGAAATAGATCAGACACTGTTTCACGAACGTTGTGGAGATACGTTTATTGATGTAAAATATAGTTTGCTGCAGCAAACTTCAAGGAGGCATCTGCCTTCGGGTCTTTTATCCTCTAAGACCCCTCAAGGGTTTTACACTTAAGCGTTTCATTTTCTTTTTTATGCGCTTAAACAAAAGTGTGCTCAGAAAGCCCATTATCGTAACAACATGCTTTTACATTTGTATGTATGTATCTATTTGTACAGCATTTTCAACCACAAAGCCACTGATGCTAAAGCAGCGGAATTTCTGAAAGTTGTGGAGCAAGCGATGTGACCCTTGACCTGTTCTTTCACTTCGATCTACAACTTCGAAAGGAGTTATAGATAACGAAAAGTGTCGAAAATTTTGCGCGCTTTTGTACCGTGGCCGTTTCCCAATTTTAGTGGGATTGCTCGTACTGTGAAACAAATTAGAAGAGGATCCGATGAATGCTAGCAGGATGTGCACTTTTGACTGCAGATCAATGGACAATAATCCATAACGAATGATGGATCTTCATATTTCCACCCACCCAAATAAAGGTGTATCTGAAATGCGATCATTGATTGGATGGTGCATGCGAGCGTTACAATGCTTCAAAGAATCGAAGCTGTGGAATAGAGAGAGGAGGTGGTGTAAACCGAACCAGCTTGCTACTTTCTCTCCAATGTGAATTTCATGATTGCCGATCTCACATTTTTGCAAAAACTTTTGTATTTTATCGTCGAATGTGTTTCATATTGCAATTGTAGTGCACATCATCGAGTGATATTAGTTATATATAGCTGAAGTATTGCTAATTAATTTTGATGGATGAATAATACCGCAATATTTGCAACATCGCTTTCGAAACTGATTTCAGGTTGCTGAGTGATGATATTGAAAAGTTGAGAGTTTTACTGTTTTCGTGGGGAGTGACGTCATTTTCTGCAAAAAACTCTCTAAATTATGCATAATTTAAACGATTTGATGTGAAGTCTAAGCTTGGCTGAAGGGCACAATTCTAGGGATCACGTTCTTTATTTATGGCAGTCCGTTTGGTTGTATCACAAGTTGAGTGCTTTAGGATGAACTTGAATGTTGCCACTTTCCACATCAGCAGAATTTTCGCTGGTGAATGTTTATTTGGTTTGATTAGATTGCAATATGCGAAAGTAGGAAGAAAAACTGATGAACATGAACCAAAGAATTTAGTCGAACAGACAGCAGAAAATAACAGCGAAAAAGAATAAGCATTGGCTAAATAACATGTATGGGCGAGCAGACATTTCGTATGTACGGGAAGCAATAGTGTGAAGATCGAAACAACACAACCGCATTGTGAAAACGATGGAATGGATGGAATGTAATCGGTGGGAAGCAGATTCCAGGTTTGCACAAAGGGAAGCTCAAAATGACACAATTTTTTGTGGTGCAACATTTTTTATGAGTGGAGCTGTTGCCTTTAGTACAATATCGTGATACCCCATTCAGCAATATTCGATAAATTGAGCTGCCAGAGATAAGGAATAACAAATGCAGAAGTCATTAGCTACAAGCAGAAATGAATGGGAAAAAAAACACGAAGGAAAGGACATTGCAATGCCGAGACTTCCAGCTGCGTTGGGTTTGACGCCAAATTTTATTACCTGAAATTTCAAGCTTCTTTGGATCAATAATTTTTGTATGGAACCGTTAACGCGCACCAATACCGCCGATGTGCTCTTTTCGTTAGACATGACTTTATACAGTGCAACTACAGGAAATGCTGGTCGTTTGTATTGTATGCTTCACATTTTGAAGTATCGTCGATTTACACTAGCACAGCGAATCCTCGACGCGCTTCTTCTGATTGTGTTCCTACATGCGGTCGCCAGTATAATTATGCATTGCTCACATTTTGGCACTTCTGCAAATCTGCTAACAAGAGTTGTGAGTTTGTGCCTGCAAACTTATGTGTATGTGTGTCGTTCTGTCTATCCAGAATTTTAACTTGGAAGGCAATGAAGTTCGGCTCACTAAATTTCTTAAGTATAATCTGTGCCATAGCTCAATCTAGATACGACCTTTCGTTGCACGGAAGCTTGCACATGAAGCAATAAGAGTCTAAATTGTATGCAATAGGCATTTCTCGTACGCCCCATTTCTATATCCTTTTTCTCATATGAGCTGACCCACTCCGCTTTTTGAAACTTTATGACGCTAATGGCTTACGAAGAGAGTTTTTATGAAAATATATTCCAATTGATGCTTTTGCTGTTATTCTCGAAAAGCAGCCGGAATGGTTGTTTGGAGAACAATGAGATTAGAACGCCACATTTCTTTGATGTGCTCAGAAATAAACAAAGAAGTAAATTCTGTAGTAGGAAGAGCGAAGAAAAAGGTGGAGAGGAGGATGGGGGATAGAGAGAGGACTGTGTTGAGGGAGCTAAATAAATCATTGCCTTCGTAACTTTGACCTTGCACATTGATCTTAGAGCAACCATTTTGCCATCGCCTCCTATATCATAACAGGCATGGCGCATTGATAAAGTTAATCGCTTGCGGAGCTTTTTCTGATCTATTTGCGGCTTTAAACAACGTTGTATAATTAATGGTGAGATTGGTGAAGAATGCAGCAAATCAACAGTTTTCATGGCAAACTACTGCAATGTTTACACAATTTTTCATCTGTGATTTCGCTCAGAAATCATCGGTTTTCCTCACACGATTTGATAATCGACCGAGTACGACAAAACATCGCACGTTGAGGACGATGACTTCTTTGGGGTTCCTCAGTTGGAAGGCTTTGAGTCACCGTCAGCTTCTATATTTTCCTTTGTTTCAAATTATTCAATTGTAGTATCATGATTTTCATTCATAATTCTATACACACTTTATAGACCTGATCGTTCAGCGACGACCTTTCCCGTTTGTCACTTGAATGCAAATTTGATAAACCACCGATTTTCATTAAATGTTGCTTTGATCCTAAGATGCTGATTTAATTGAGATCGAACGCACCTTTCATGAGGAAGTTCCAAATTTTTAGAGAACAGTGCAACTGAACGGTTAATATAATTTTAGTTAGCAAAGCGATTCAAAAAATAAAGTAATCTATGTAATTCACTCAGCACTACGGCCCATTTTTGGCCAGCAGCTATCGTTTACTCTCTACATTAACGTTACTCTAGTCCACCGATGCATTTTCCAAAACCCTCAACTCTTCGCCTTTCACGGAATTGATTAGCTCGGAAAGAGGAGTAGGCAGGAATGGTTATGGTACGAAGGGCGAGAGGGATGGGAGGGGGGGGGGGGGGGGGGGGGGGGGGGGCCNGGGGGGGGGGGGGGGGGGGGGAGTGAGGTGCCCGAATGCAGCAGCCGTATCGATACGATCTGTTGAGCTTAAATGATGGCAAAAATGATGTATTCGATATGGTAATATCTGTCAACCGGACCAGGAATATCCCTCTCAATTTACGATATTGAACGCCGTGATCTTATTACTCTTTCAAAAAATTTCCATGAATCATTCGCCGCTGTCATGAATAAAAGACCGCGATTGTTGGTTTATGAAAACCGATCTATATTAGTGTACTTTGAGAAATTGTTATACTTTCGTGCTTTGCTATCGATTTAACGCTTCTTCACTGCAGTGATGCAATCGTTGCTTTTGCGTGTCGATCGCGATCCTTTCAGCGTTTTAGGGGTTAGAGGTCGATGAAGAGTATCGAGCGTGTGTGTGTTTGTGTGTGTGTGTGTGTGTGTATGTGTGTGTGTGTTTGTGTGCTCTAAGCTGACTAATTCTCCCATCATCATTCACCTCTTCGTTGCTCTTGAGCAGACCATACATCGTTGCTCACTCGGTCTTGCAAATTCATATCGCCTTTTGGCGTCTTTTTTATAAGCTATTTGAATTGTTTTGTTTACTCTTGTGTTCGTTTATTTATTTACTATTATTCATTCAATCTGTTGTTTACTAAATGAGTTTATTAATTCATTTTCTTGGTTTAAAGGACATTACTGCGAGATGTTCGACCTCATAGGATGTTATAGTTGCTTCGGCAAAGGTTACTTTGAAGCAGTCACTTATCGACAGCTGCAAAATAGGTTTTATTGAATGCAAAACTTGTATAAATAGTTATTGCTACAGGAAATAAATGATGAATGATGCTGCTCCCTTTTCGCACACTCTTCATAGTTTTTAACTGAAAACATGACTAGCAGTTAATCGAATCGTTCAACTGAGATAACAAAACTGCAAAGCGATAACAGAACCTGCAATCCCTGTATACATTTGTTGTCTCTGTTTTGGACTAAAACTCCTTCTCTAATTAGATGGATTATTAACTGAATATTAAAGTTGAGAGTTGTGTATGTGTATACGATAGCGACAAGGAAGAGAAGTTATTTATCTTTTTTACTTCACTTCGAACGAGAACTCATTTCGCATGTGCTCGTTCCATTACCAATATTTGCACAAAATTATTCGAAAGTGATTGACGGTCGACGTTCTTTAAATCGTCTGGGGGAACAATTAGAGGAATGTTTGTTAAGTTTTCGATCACTCGTAGCACTATATCGTCGTCTTGACTCTTCTAATTTCAAGCTCAGAAATCATTTGAACGAAGAAATAAGAGATCGACTTGGAAGGGTTCGAGTTTTTTACGAAGACTATCACTAATTGGAGGTCTTTAGTGATTAGAAATACAATAGGATGCCAAATAGTAGCGAATGCAAATTCATTCCGTGAATGCACTGCAGTATATAATATCATAAAATACCTCAAATTTTGAAATCTTATTTTCTAATTTCCTTTTTGGGTAACTGAAAATGATCGTGGAGGCAATGATTCGCACATATATTGCGGGACGACGGTGAGAGGACAAAGTTGGTGGCGAGGGGGAGGGGTTAGTGGAGATCGCAACTTTCGCAACACCTCAATTTTGTACTAAATTACGAATCACAATTCTGCATATAAATTTTTGCTCACTGGTATTGCTCAGCGACATTTGCACTTCGGAGTGACTATGGCCTCTTAAGAGTCATCACAACGTAAATCTTCGGATGATTACTTTCGTCCACGATTTTCTTCCAGGAAGTGAGACAGCTTAACAAGCTTAGGAGGAAGGAAAGAGAAATTTTAAAGTTACTTTAGAGGAAGGAAGTTTGTGATGCAAAGATTTCTGCAACACTCAACGCTGCTTTATCTCATTTTTCGCTCTTGAACGAACACGCGAGTAATCGCCAAAGCTCTAATGGGAGCATTAAACTTTTTCACCTTAAAAAACGTTAGTCAAAGCTCTTGCAATTTCCACTACGCAAAGGTAGATATGTTAATTAAATATTCAGAAAGACACCTTTATGATCATGCGAAATTGCCTATATTTTGGATGAAAAATAGAAAAAACTTATAAAAGACGCATTCAGCTTTTGCCAACATTATGCAGTTTAGTGCGAATATTTTCATTCACTAATTCCTTGTCTTCACTCACAGAGGAATCGGCACAGGTAATTATAAAAAACGTGATGTTTGAGGCAAATCTGGAGTTATTATGCAAACCTGCAACTACCATGCCTAATATCAAATCTATTAGGAAGAAGAATTAGCCTATCGCCGTGTAGTGATGTCTGAAGACCTATATTAGGTATTTATGGGCTAACGCATGAGTTCAACAATAGAATATAGGCAGCCAATCAAACCCCAGAGGTATTCACTCGATCATAGTGTCACTCGAACAAACATACGAATCGCATTGAAGTTGATGGTAAATGCTATGTTTGCAAAGGTAGTAAGTGTTTAGGGTGCACGTGATATGATGGCCTTGACTGTATATGGGAAGGGCGTTCCTTGATAGAGATAACGGTGCACGTGCTTCGTGTTCCGCTTCTTTCCACACAACTGCCGCAACAACGATCATACAACCCATTACTTCTGCGTTTGTTTTTTATCGCTCTGCTAAATGACTAACTCCCTTATGTAAATTTGATGTTCATGCCTAACTTTACAGGTTGGATGTCTCTAATTGAACGCTACCTTATTTTCGGGAAAAAGTCTTTGCAGGAAATATTCGAACATCTCAACGTTCATTTTTCTCATCTCTTTACTTAATCAGTTAACGGCAGTTCTGTTTCGTCATTATTTAGATTTATGCAACCCCTTCTTTCCCTCTCAACATTGCGATCACTTCACCATTTAAAACTTATTAACACCGTTACCAAGTCAGATACTCTGGTCTGTGCAGTTTCAGAGAATATACCACTTAAAATTTTCGATATCCCTCAAAACTTCAAATTTGCCCTCTTAAATTCGCCGTATTTTGTTTTGTAATTCTTGCGCAGAGAAAATGGCGATGATTTGACCTCACTCGGAACAAATGCTTGGACTACTACGGATTGGTTGGTAGGGGGTCATAGAGGAACAAAAACACAGTCATGTTTATGAACGTTATGCAAGAGAAATATAACTTGTATGGCGGAAGCGTGAGACAATGTGTGTGCAGCATGCTATAAGGCACGCTCGTCCTGCACGAGTGATTACCTAGTTTCTTTATTATACGTAAGTCGGAAGAGATGCATTGGTTTATGTTGACTCGCCAGAAGTTAACCGATGCGATTGTATTTGCATGTTTTACTTGATCACTCTTGATAGACGGGTAATGATAGACACTGAAGAAATCATGTCGCTAGGTGGCTGCTACATCACTCTTTTATGTACGATGTGTTCCGTATTTCTTCACGAACCTTATACGTATAGCTGCTCGTAACGTGTTTTCATTCGCTTCGTTCAATCCAGCGTCGTTCCCATTGGTCGCAAACTTCGACATAAACTTTCTTTCTGTCGATAACAAATGGAGACCACTGAGAGTCAGTGCCGTCATCATTCAAACGATACAATTGCTGTCACCATGCGCTTATATTCAATCAACCTGAGAGTTAGCGCCACAAATGTTCCACACCTGCTGAACGACGTTGTTGCGCAATTATTGGGAATCGCATATTGCATATGAAGAATCGAATGTACCCGTTAATGAATGCGTCACCGTGCAATAGTTTCCGTCACTGCGACATCCTGAATCACCGTATATTCCATTGCACATGATATGATGCCAAGAATCCTCAGAACTGCTTGTTTTCATGTTTTCTTCCTGATGTTTGCTATGCTACGTGTTTGTATGGCTGTCTATGTCTGTATGTGCAATGCTTTCAACTTGAGAACTACTGAGATCACACTTGGACGATTTATTGAGTACAGCACAGATGACATCTTAGTTCCTATTTATATCGACATATGTGAAAACGATTGAAATTTGAAGCTGCCAAAAGATATGTGCATTTTATGGATTGAAAACGAGTATTTCATGAAAGTGCTGAACGAGCCGCTATATGCGAGGTGGAATGTGGAGACATATGCGGACAACTACACCACCACTAACACCTTCTGAAAGTTGTTGCTCAGGTCAGCGAAAAGCGCTTGATGCTGCAGCTGCTCTCATGTGTCATTTACTCTTTTATATATTATGACAGAAATATCGTCCATACTAATAACTCATTTTTTGAGTGTAAAAGATGCAGAGAAATAATTAGAAGTCAGTCGAGTGTCGATATTTTATGCATGTTTCACCGCATTGCTCACAACAATTATCTTTTCTTTTGCATTCATTCGTTCTCTTTGAACGAATTTCCTTCCTCGCATATCCGACGCATCTCTTTTATGTATTCAATATGGCGACCTATAAACGTGTTAGCAATTTTCCGCGTCGTGCCCTTCTTCTTTCACATATGTGCCACCTGAAGATGTCACCTCGCCTTTGCAGCAACGCTTGAAAGGCGAATCACTGCTCAGTGCATAAGGATTGCTGAACGTTGTTTCGTAAGCTATCTTCTTGTCATGGTGCACCTCCATTTACATGTTATCTTTATAATACTGGAGAAGGAAGGATTGTGCACCTCGAGACGTAATTTATTAGACCTCGAGGCCACACTTTCTCATACTACTATTCCCCTTTCTGTCCCGACTACTGCAGCTTAGCTTTTTTCCACACGAGCGAGATGATTTTGAGTTTGTGAATTTATCGCACGTCTCATCCTCAATGCCTGTGCATCTATGCACATACCAAATACCTAACATGTGACGCCCATCCCGAATTTTTTGTTTGCTCTATCAAGAACGATAAAAATGCAAAAGATTCGTCTCGGATCCCAGAAGTGCCTTTTTATTTTTTAGATGCGATCGGGCAAACACACTTCCGCCTGTAGCAAAAGTGAGCTTTTTTTTGTTTTATGTTCGAGTGCTATCACAGTTCTGCTGTGCGTTCTTTGAGCACGATTTCTAGCTTTCCGTTCGCATTTAGTTTATAACACAGTCAATAGACCGCATTTCGTTTTCGTCGCCCGGACTGGAGACAGTTTGAATTTGACGTCAGCAACACTTGCAACAGTTACCATGGAACTCTAAATTTTGAATATAGACTTTGCATCATCCGTTCACGTGGAGGTTTTTATCGTTAGAATGCTGTCGTTTTTCACTCATTTGTGTTCGATTTTGATTCTCCCATTTGCATCTTACCACACACCACTCATCACCCGGCTGTGATATCAGTCGCCTCAGTTTCAGTTTCAAAATTGTCAGTAACGTTGTCGTCAATGACTGCTGACATGTATCGAATGAATAATGAAACTACTGAGATAAAATTTTGCATTCTCTACATCGCAATGCAACAGCTAATGAGAACATTTAAATATTGTAACGTATGCAATCTTTGACCCCCAAATTTGTAACACTCCACGTTTTTGCAAAACAACTTGTGCTGGTACCTCTGCTTCTCCGCTGTATGCGTATTTGGGAGAAGGAGCACCTTATGATTTCTTTGCTAATGCTCAGACAATTCTTGCAAGAGGCATTCTCATAATAGTGTTATCTGCGTTCATGGTGGTTCACTTTTGGCGGTACGTATGGTGATTTGAAATTGAAAACCACGAAAGTTAATGTCATAAAGCTCAGTTGCTCTGACGAATAACCTGCTTACACGCTAAGTTCTTAGTGTTTTGTGCATATGGCATATTACGAATAACAAACGATTTGAGCATTTGTGCATCGGTTGTTATTTTTGCATATAGGAGTGCCGGTCCGTTCCCTTATAGGTTGAAATACAAAAACACATGTCGAGGAGCCTTTACCGGTGTGCTTTATAGCTTTTTTGGAGACTTTGTCTGTTGCGTCTGTTCTTGTTCTTGTGTCTGTTCTTCAGTATCATATGTTTGTCTATATACAATTTCCCCTGACACTGTTTATGCACCCGATGTAAAGTTGCGAAGGGCCTGCGCTCATGTGCATGTGGTCTTTGCTCGCATTTGAAAGCATATCGTGGCAGCGTTGTGACCTGTGCGTATGGAAATATGTGTCCACGTCAGTGTATCTGTCGATAGCCTCAGCTCGGGTGCGATAAGAAGATAAAGTTGTGGCATTCGATGGTAGTAATGTGCGCCAAAGCATGATGACCCTCTGCACGAACTTTCAAACTGAGCTCTAAATTTTGGAACAAGCGATGAAGCAAAACAATGTGTCTTTTATAATTTTGCGGGGTCAGGTCGAACTATTCAGACGTTCTTACGAGCGATCGATTCAGCTAGAGGTTGAGCGCATATGTTTTCAGATAACTAACGAAGTTGTTGTTTATCTGAGACGAATGTAAAAACTCACCGGACCAGCTTAGCTGCAATGCTTCTCCACTTATTTTTGTCACACTTTCAACGCTGATTCAGATTGATTGACATTCCAATGTTTTAATGCAAAACTGTGAGCTATCTTGGGTTAGTACTAGTCATGGTGATCAAGACCACACACCGATAGAGTTTTAAAAAGTACGAGTGAACGATTTTGAAAGCACAAAAGGCTTGCGGTCATTCGAAGACGATGAAACGAGTTGACCGTTATGCTCAAGATTTTTGGGAAGATAATTTCACTTTCATCTTGCTCGAAACTTTTTCCTGAAACTAGCCGGATGCTATCCTGAATACGGAGGTGATAGAGGCGCGCCAGAAGAGCGCCAACGATATCCGCTTTCGCATTTTTCTCAGTGACCAACCAGTTTTACAACTCATCAACTAAAGTATGCGGAATAATCCCCCCCCCCACCCTATTTTAGCTAATATAATATCTGGTCCAACCTCAACGAAACATTCTTTCCCGTACAACAGGGCCCGTGTGGATGGAAAACCGATCGATGTAAGCAGCACGCAAATTTTGCTTAGCCTTCAAATGTCTATAACTTCCCTCGTATTTGATGGATCAATGCCAAATTGTGTTGAAAAGATTGTCTTGTGCTTTATGCTGAACCCACCATACTTTGTAACTCCACGAAAAACTAGTAGTTGCAGTGTCGAAGTTGCCAAAGACATAGAGAGACACATGCACAGCAACGCGCAGATGGGTGACGTTGTCATTTGCGAGCGACTTCACAAAGGTACATGATGACACGAAACGCAAGTTTCGTTGGTGGTAATTGCTACAAATAATCGATAATTGGATAATTGCCTGCCCTCAAGCTGAGGTTACAATCGATATTTCGGTAGTATCACTCTACTCCGTTAACTTCTCCAACCTTATATTCAGTAGTTCCTTGGATAAACTTTTAAGAATTACGAGTGGAAGCACAGCACTGAGATGTTTAAGTTTCATATGCGCATGAGCAAACGTTAAAGAATCCTTCTGCAGCTGCAGGCAATTTTTGGTCACTGAGGAATAATCGGAATTTCAGCAATGCACCATCCCTAATGAAGCAACAACAAACCACTCTTGCTGTCGATCTGCGATGCAAGGTAGACTTAAAGTCATTCGCAGCTTATTTCCTCTTGAGAATAAGTCAATTGGCAGTGAAGATTTCACGACCGCGAGGCATCAACCACTGAAGGCCTGCCTACTGAAATGATAAAATGTCAGATAAGACTGCCGCTTCTATTTGTCAATTTTCGATATCAGAGTAGGTCTTAAATTCTGCCCTAAGTAGCGTTGCCATCATCTATACTTATGTTCGAAATTTACCACTATTCCTCCCATGGTAACCTCTTATGACGACGATTGATAAATTTCAGACCACGGAGGTTCCAGAAAGTCCCGGCCTTCGCGGAGGATTTTCTGGAATCAGGCTGTCTTGTGGGAGCTCCAATTGGTTTTTTTCATCCTTGTGAGAGATGTTGAAAAAGCCGGTCCTGCTTTCGTGAGCTTGAAACACTTCTGCATAGAGTCACAGGAACGCGATCAAGCTCTGTCAGGCGGTCCGTTTGAACAACATACTCTCAATGGATACGCGGCACATAGATTTAATGGAGAAATAGCAGTTTATTACAGAAGAGAATATTCTAATTCAATCGACCAATCAGAAAACAAGGCTGGCAAAAGATGGATGACTCGATTCAATATCTCACAAAGTCATACGCCCTTATGCAGTCAAACGAAGTACCAGGCTTTCGCAGAGTTACAAAGGAAGTTGCTGAAGTTGAGAAAATATCACGTGGTGGAACTATGCTATCTTCTTAACTGAATCATTTCAATAGGAAAATACTCTGAGGAATGGGTACTTGCAAATGTGACCGCCAAATACAGAGATAATGGCGACGCGAGAAATGTGCCAAATTATACATCTGTGACGCAACTGTCTAGCAAGTCGGAATTCGAAATTTGTGTATGTGTACATCTTCATGTCGCAGCGGAAATAAATCTCAACACCCTCTCATTTCTCATTTGATCGAAATCACGAAAGAAATGAGTCTCGCAAAGGGAGAATCATTGATCATTGAACCTGATATCAAGAAAACTCAAACCACCGTCTTGCAGCTATTAAAAAGCACGTTTCAAATGAATGAAAAGACCTCCGGCTTATCAAGTTATCTGACAAGGCACGAACCAAAAACCTGTACATTAACTCAAGGAGAAGCCCGACAAGGTGCTATCCTGTCCCCTTTCCCTCTACAAGATGTTCGCGTTTTTCGACATGGAAGTAGACTAGTTGTGTACGCAGACTGTATGCAACTTGCGTTCAATTTCGAGCAACGGAAGAAACAATACTTGATTATCAGCTCGGTGAATCAAGCCTGTCAGATCACTGTGACTTACGTTGCTCCGTCCGGCATCGTGAAAGCTTGAGAACTATATAACATTGTGATTCACGACCTCGGAAGTTATTGTTCTGTAGCATAGGGCACAAAGATTTTGAGAATTGTGTAATCATAGAGTTTCTCGAGTTTCCTCAGCTGTATTGTATGACACCTGATCATCAGAAGAGTTTCTTAGGGCGTGCTGTGTTTGGTCTTATTACCCCGTTGAGTATTGCACTCCTTCACAGCGATTAAATGTGCACAAATCGTGATGCATTATGTATATCTTCCAATGCTCTATATTTCGACAGCAGTCTCAGATCCGTCGCAACTTCCATTTTTTATCATTTTCGTAACAAAAAAGTGAACTTTGCAAGCACTCAGCGCCCACTTCAGTTCTCTTCGCATTACTGCAGCTTGTTCAAAAACACTGCAATGTAACCATACTTCCCGCTTGCACCATCCATAAAACGAAGCCTTTTCATTAGGAAGCAGTTCTTACAAATTCATCCATCTAGCAGCTAGAGTGAGTCATTCACATCAACCATCTGGGACGAACACCTTTTGGATTTCACTCGCAACATATGTATGGAACGGAATAGGGATGGTTCCCCATTCGTATGTTTATTTATGCTACGACGTAACTTGCTGTGGACTCACTTCCCATTGCTTGTGTGAATCTAATCGATTGCAGTGGTAGAAGGTGATTTGTCAAAAAAACTCATGGATCGAAACGTAAATCTTTTGACTGCTGGCAGTAAAGTCCTTCGCCTCCCTTCTTACCCTCCGACTGATCACCGGGTATCGAGCTGTGACTTTTGACCAGGCTTGATTCATTACAAATTTTAATGCATTTTGTGAACGAAATATCAAATAGCCTTGTTGAAAGGCTATTTGAATGATATATAACGAGTGTGAATGATATAGAACAGCCCACCTGTAGCCTAAATCGTCAAGAGACAATTGTATTTCCCTTCGCTGAGCGTTCATAAATTTAATTTGTCTATCATTTGCAGCTCGGCACTATTCCATTGTTTGCCTTCGGTTTATAGCGTTCTGAATGCAGTTACTTTGCTAATATAATGTCGATGTGTTTGTGTGTGTCCATATGTCTGACGTTTTCAGCATGCAAACCACCAAAGTCAGAGCTATGAAATTTGGTTGGCGAAGTAAAGTGAGCGAAAGGTTACCAACACACAAATTTGCTGTAAATTTTGCATGCCGTCTATACTGACCGAATTCTGAATTTACATCATTTGGTTTGCATTCAAGCAGATGGATTAACCAAGAGGAAGGTACTGTTTCGCATATTTATTATCCGTGATAATTCGCGAAAGCAATATAGAGCGATTACGTCTCCACTTGTTACTTCTGTTTTCCCTGAGGCAATCGATCACCAAGGCGAAGTGTATAAGCGACCTAATTTAGGGTTTCTAATGTTTTTGCACTTCGATTATTTTCACTTTGCGTACTCCAATAACTCGCGAATCGTTACTTCGTTCGCAAATATCGCTGCTTCAATCCTTTCGTATTTCACCTGCGCAAATAGCATCAAGTTGGTGCAAATACTTGAACTGCCCAATCTTTCTTGGGTCTGCTTGTGACTTTCAGATCCTTGAGATCTTTGCACGTTCCGAGTCTATACTTGGCATTAACTGAAGAAAGTCTCAAGAAGCACTGCATTCAGCTACATGAAGCTGTGCTCATCCGATGAGATCAGCCGTTTGTGGTCTACATATGTGCACTAATTTAGATTTTGGCCTTTTCAGTATTAATGAAAATCATAAAGTGAATTCTCGTTGCTATTATTTATGCGATCGTTGTTGCCATCAAAAGTCTGCCGGGGTGATGTTTGGCAATTACCATTTCGAGCATTAAAGCTGAAGAATTATGGTTCTTTGGAAGTGTTAATTCTAGCAAAGCATAATGCCACATTTCCATTTGCCTCGCTCGTTGTCACTTATGGTGGTATATGGAACGTGTAAATCCATCCACACTTTATTTTGTACATCACTGTATCGTTCGATCTCTTTCCTCGCTCTTATTTTGGCACTCCCACTATCCTCAGGTCTGAAGCTACAAGCTGAAACAGCGGCTTCGAGGACATTTGGAAGAATGAAAAACTGGCATACGAGGAGACATCACTAGTGGTCGTCTAGTCCCGTTCGATGAAGAATCAGATCGAATAATATTGTAATATGCTTCCTATATTGTTGGTTAATTTATTTTGGGTAATATTTGGCTATGTGCCTGACAATAGCACAAGTCTGTTATAAAGGGGGAATAAGAAACATTTTGTCAATAGAATTGAAAAAGTATATAAATGCTAAAATTGTTAGATGTCCACTATGATTATTAAACGATATTTGTGTTCGATCGTTCAAATATGTCTCATTTCTGGCTCATTGTCACTTCCAATCAAAAATTTCCTCCGCTATTTGTCTAAAAAATAATTCTCGTAATTTCTAGAGTTCTTAGCCTTCAAGATGTAAAAAATTTGTAGGCAGGGAACCTGTAGATGGTTATTGAAACATTCGCCATGAACAATTGTATACCAACGATGACCACGCAACGTATATTATCGTTCAGACGGCGTGTTGTTGTGGTGCATTTGCATCGGTCAGCTAGGTGAATTGAGGTCGTGTTTGTCGTAGAGGGCAAAGCGAGCTTAATCTGCTTTCGGTTCGTCGAACAGCATTCGGGGGATTGGATGTGATCGGATGAGCGGCCGATTGTCCGGCCACCTAATTAATGAGCTTCGTTCGAGGCGCGCTCGCCGACAGCTTACCACAAACTGCTTATTATCGATACGCCCTCTCTTTGTAATAACAGCTTCGCGCCATAGTGAAATGTCTTCCAACCAAGTCAACCTCCTAAGTACTTCCTCATCGACAGTGCCTTTGTACTTTGCACCTTTTGCTACTGCCTTCGCAATTTTCGTCATGCATTTTGCCGACGGTCCAGCAGAAACAGTATTCTTATTCATTTGTTACAAATGTGTTTTTATATTTGGTTGTTTGCGCTTGGTAATGTATGCTTTATGCCGTTATGCCGTTTAATTCACAGAAATGATTTTTGCACGTTGCTAGTGCAAAGCGTTCTTTAGTGAGTTTGCATTTGCAGCATGCATCGTGACAGCATTGTGTCCATGTGTAAATACTATGTTGGTATGCTCATCTGTCCGGTGGCCTCAACTCAACAAGGCAGAACTAGATTTACGAACATCGTTGGTGAAATATATGCAGTAGGCTTCCCCCTATGTGATCTTTGACCTTTGAAAAGAGTTATAAACGTTTAAAAGAGTTGAATGCATCAAAAGTGTGCAAGTGTTTTTCGTTGGCGAAGTTGCAAGTTTTGCAGACGATTGGGGCAGTAAGACCGCATCTTTTTTATTTGCTAAGAAATTGTGAAAGCGCGTATCGTGCCATCTCTTCCGATGTGTTGCTTCACTTGCTGTTCTTCTACTGGCATTGTATTGTGTATGGTATGCATCTGCTAATAAGCGCTCGCCCTCGAATTTTGGGCATAAATGTTTATTTAAAATGGTTCATTCAAATTAACTGCCAAATAAGTTAAGGCAAACACCATGAGAAGATGAGAATATGACGTCACTTCCTGCGTAACATTTGTCAAGCACTGACTTCTCCACACCTTCGCGTTTTTTTTTTTTTAAATAAACACGACGAGGTGATTTATGCACATCGTATCCATTATTCATTCATGTTCATAGCGAAGTCAAAATTTGAGCAACAAAAGTGCTTAAGATGACCATATTTGAGTGAGGCGCAAGGGCTAAGCCTTGCTGAACTGAAAAATACGTTGAAGGAGCAAAAGCTGTCATGTTTCCAGATGGCTTCTAAATTTGCTTTTCTCTCAAACGCCAGCGGTCCAACTACAGCTTGTTTCTTAAACGACATTGAATTGTGGATCAACCTCTCCTTCGCTTACGTGGAAGGATGATAAGAAGTTTCATGTCTGACTTAAATGTGCATTCATCGTTTATTGGCTAAAAGCATAAGAAATCGTGAGAGCCAAAGAAGAAGGTTTTCACTCGAACTGAAATTTTGGCAGCTGTGAAGCAATTCGTGGCGACATCGCTCCTGTGTGCAGCATGTCTGTACCCGTCTTTCATATGGATGCGATTCAAGGATCATTGAGACAGAATTTGATGGCTGATTTCCATGCCTTAAATCCTTATTCCAAATTTTAAGTCGATTCATAGACTTCGAAAGGAGCGATGTGCATTTTCAGTATCTGAAGACTTTTTTGTGGAGAAGAATTCTGTAAGCGATCAATTTGGAAAGACCATTTTGTTTTTCTGGAAGACGTTGGATAATTGGTTCGGTTATCACAGAATGTTCACATTTTCGAATTTTCAGAATCAGAATTCTCGAAAGGGGCATTTTCACAGAATTCGGAAAGTACATTTCCTGGAAACGGTTACCACGGAAGATTCATTTATGTGTTCGTTATAGCTGGACGCTGAGTGTAGCCTCCACTTCGATGTGAATTATGATCGAGGGCTGGTATCTGTGGTGGCTTCTGAGCGTCGATGAAGATGTTTTTTGAGGGATTGTCGCAGCTCTCATTTGAGCTGCACAACATTTTGCAAACCTATGTTGGGGCGGAATCATGTGTGAGCGAAACATATGATGCCAGTTCAATTTCGAATAGTGAACTAAAAAACTATCACAGCGAAATTGGCGAATGTAATCTATATCGCGCGTGGTCTGTCAAGCACAGTTTCCTTTCAGTCGCTTTCAAAGAAATTTTTTGGATTCGTTGGTTTTCATGGAAACTCTTTTGAGTTATCCAGTGTTTTGTTAAACACTCGAGCAACCGATTGGCGTTGCAAATTGAATTGTCGTGCGTTCGTTCATGTGGTAATCATATTTGTCTTCATGTTTTCATTGAAAGAAATAGGTAGTAGGAGGTTGAAGCCAGTTCTTCAATGGAGAGCGATTGACCGTTCTGACAACTTCTCAAAATTAATACGCTTCGAAGGCAGTCCAGCATGTGAAAACCCCGCCACTCTACCATTTTCAGCCCATTATTGGATGACTTGTTGCAGTTTGCATGAAAGATGTTTGTTTTTCTTTTTTTGATGGCGCAGTGCATTTTCCCATTTGCGGTGGCTGGACGGCAGAAATTTTGTGTAAAGAATTTGTCATTTGTGTGAAGAATTACTCATTCTTGTGTACTGTTATATTGTACGTGAAATTTCTCCACAGCCGATGTAACCCCGAATACACCTCTAATCTCATTTGGTAATTCATAAAAAACGCCATTTTAATTTATCTAATTAATGTGTTGGCCCGTTCTCGCATCACGGTTGTCTACTGTGTATACCTAAACAGGTGTAAACGTCGGCATCTTCGTACACAAAAAATGGTGTTCGATGCATCGATTCATCTAAATTTATGTTGTCAGTCAATACTGCTTTCATAATTTCTTCACTTTGAACAAAGAATGTTCAGGTTACTCTTAGTGTTTTTCTCAGAGGTTGGTTGTCGATATAAGTAATTGAACTGAATTTTCATCGCTGGGTGGTAAGCGTTGAGTGACCATGTTTCCCGTGGGAGTGGCCAGCAAAATGCCGTAAAGATTTTGAGTGGCACAGCTGCAGTCGCCACTTCAAGCGACATGTCCCGCTCACTATACGTTACGAATTTGTCGCTACAAAACTCGACCTGTTTTTCTTCATTTTGACTGCTTACCATAAATCATTGCACATCTTTTGAAAGCCTTGCCCCCATCTCTAGACAGCAAATCTAAGGCGAGAGGAAGCTGCACGCCATGGGTAATTACTGTCCTTTTCTGCATTATTTTAGTGATTAATGATTGCTTATTCCTTTGTTTTTGTTGTGCGGAGCGTTTTCAAGGATTCGTAATTGTGACCAAAGCGAGTAAAATGAACTCCCATGAACAGTGTGCGATTGTTTCTCCACTTTGGCGTTGCATATTCAGATAATTCCACAAATGCTTCAACATGCGCTGTTGTATCTAATCGTGGAACACGAAATCAATATAAACTCATACATGTGAGCATTGTGTCAAATCTGCTCTTTGATAACTGCGCTGCATCAATCTATCTCTATGTGACAGTTGATGAATTATTTTCGCGTTGAATTAGCATTCAGCGTTTATTCGCTCTACCGCGAATTATCTCTCAAATCGAATTCGTACTGAGCACCAAATGTAACTTCACATATAGATGTGGCTATTCAATTACACGACCAAACGGAGAACCTCAAAACTCAGTATGAGCATTCAGCTCAAGTCACGTCATTTCTGAGGTTTCATCATTGATGTGCCAATACTATCTGCTCTAAGCTTTCGTCTACAATTTAGAGACTTGAGCATGAAGATAAGGGAATGGATCTGCTATAAATTCATGCTGTTCGCTGTGTTCTTTCTCATTCGATGAGTGAATCTTTATGGAGAAATGTACATTTTCGTCATTATATCTTTATGACGTTCTCCAATTTTCACTCATCCTTCTTGTTTGGTTTTTCTATGGAGACATCGTCGTTGAGACTGTTACATTTTCGATTTTGCTTTAGAGATGTTGAGAGACGAATTTCGATGCTCTCACCTTCAGAAGATGTCGTAAAATGTATGCTATATGCACCAGCGGATTGTTTTTGAGCGGTAAGTTATAGGATAGGAATGAAACTGAGGTCTTTGCAATTGCTTGAGCATATTCTTTTGAATATTCCGTTGCTTTATGAATATTGCTCTGATTCACTAAGCGATAGCATAAATTCGATGATAGATGCAGACTTTAATCGCCAACAACCAGCATATGGCTATCCCGAATTTTGCTTTTGCGTTATTGATGCACTCCTGTGACCAATGCATCAAACCTACTCTTCAATCATAACGCGCATATCGAATGATAACTGTTTCTGTTCATTTTGCACGCAAACGTGTTCTATCCTAGCCTTTCAAGTAGGGTTTTAAAAGCTGAAGAGTTTTTCCATGAGCGTGCTTGTCCGAAGAGTTCTTTCTTGTTCGACCCTGCTTGAGCTGTTTTTATGCGCCTTAGCAAAGTTACATAACAGGGCACGATTGTGTCTCTGCACGTCTCCATGTGTGCATATGTGTGCTTATGCATTTATACGCGCACGTGGTTTTGCTGATAGTTTCAGTGCTAGAAGCACAAGTTGCACGAAGGTAGCAACACTTTTTCGTTTACCTTGCCATCCATGCAAGTGGCCTTATGTTTACAATTCACCGTAATTCACATTAATGGCCTAGTGCTCATATTCTCCGTCCCAATAGCAGTAGCAATGCAATTCTCCTCCCCCTTCTTGATATTGTTTTTTGTAATTTCCAGCGTTCAAAAATACAGACTAACCAATTTTATTGCCATTTGAGCAGCATTCTTACAAGTGCATTTCAAAATTTGCATATTTCCGCTTTTATAAAATCTGCATTTCACTCGGAGAAGATCGGAAAAGAATTGTTAATTTGGGCCTTCTAAAATGTCACAACTTCATTGTGCGTGTCCATTATTTGATGGAACGTTTCAACGAATACGATTTCGAAAATATCTTCTATCCTACCTAGCAATTGCTTCAGGATGCTTCTTGGCATCCAACTTACTTGCAAATATTTCGATCCAATCAACAAGGTCACAAACACCAACTCCTTTGAATTAACACTGCGCCTAACCTATTAGAAAATGCCCATCAGTGTTCATATGTGCTCAGCGGTGTGTATCGATGCTGTAGAAATGGCTGGAAAGCTGTCAGTGATCATTCGGTTCGTCATTGACACTTCAATGCAATTATTCTCGATTGAATAACTCGAACGCCCGCGAGGTAATACTTTATGTACCTGAGAAGTCGATAATTAGCGTGACGTCCTTCCTTCGATAGACAGCTCTGTGGCTTTTGCTTCGTTAATGACCTTCCTCTAGGTGGGCCGTGAATTTCCACTTGTCTCTTCCCATCAACTTTGTGGAATGGGCTACGGCAAGGTCATGGCTTCACGTATGCATCGGTATGTGTCCGTCTGTCTCGTGGGTTCAGTTTCAGAATAACTGAAGCCAAAGTTAAATTGTTGGATGGATACAGGTTGTGCAGTCCATCTTCATTGGTTGTTGAGTCGATCCGTCGAATTCAAGAATGTTGGAGTGCTTCAATAAGTCTGAAAGTTCTATGCGTTCTGTAACAAGCCGTGTTATACTTAAATCTTTAGAAGGATCTTTAGTAGATGATTAGTGGGATCTGTCAGCGTTGAAGTTTGACTGCACTATGGCGCATATTTTTTGCCATTTCTTCTATCTGATGAAACCGAATGGTCTAACGATGAATTTTAGCAGTTATTTTTGTATTACTTATGCACTTGATGCACTTGTTGCTATTGCGAAACAGCATCGAGTAAAATCGTAAGCTCGTAATTTCTTATACTTAAATGCTTCTCTTGCCGCTAATCCGAAGTTCGCTTCGCTTCTTGGTAACAGTTGAATAAGTAAGTGAAGAATTTTGTTTTCAGAAGACGATTTCGAGGTGCGACTTTATAACGACCAGAGAAGCTGGGCGCAGCAGCAAAACGATTTTGCGAAGCGGCACCCATAAGCTATGTCTGATGAGGGCGCAGCGAGTATATTCAGATGCTTTGAGCTTGAGTTGAATGCCGGTAAAAATCCGATCTTCCATGGCGGCGAACTCATCACGGGCACGCTAAAGGTCGAGCTCAAACGACCTATGACAATTGAAGTGATCAAGTTACAGTTCAAAGGTCGCGCCGCGTGCACCAACAGTGATTCAACGAAAGGAGCTGAGATTGAAAAGGTGCTATTTGTTATACGTAAAATTTGCTGATACGATTGATTATTGTTCATTTAATTTACTTCCGTCGTTGTTAAGTTCTCATAGGCAGTCGCCAAAGTAAGCTCATGTAGGGTTAGCCGACAAAATATGAACAAAATCTGGATAGGCTGAACGCTGAGCAGAATGGAAACTAACTTACAATTTTTATGGCGGCAGTGTGAAAAATATTTCGGGAAAGATGGAGACATGGCGAAGGAATTCAGATGCTCCAGGCAGTAGTAGTCCTTGAGGTGGAAGGAGGTCATCAGAGCTTTCTAAGGAAGCGTTTCATTGTTTAATCACTAATCGAAAATTGATTTTCAAAATTAGCCGAAATGCACGTATTTCTCAAGTCAAGACTCTAATTTGAGCAACAAAGACTATCTTTTTGCTTGTTTAGCCATTATCACTTAAATAGTTAATGTTCTACTACTCATAGCATCTGTTTTGCATCGTTTATCATGCAGCTTCGCAATATCGTTTTATTGCAGGTGTATTTTGATAGAGATTTCACACTGCTCGAAAGACCTCCAGGCAGACCTGAGCCCGGTCATTTCCCATGGATCGCAAATTTTGCCTACAGTTTACCATTCGAATGCCCCTTACCACTGGGATGTCCGACCTCGTATGAAGGACTGCATGCCTTTATTCGCTATCACGTACGTGCAACCATCGTTGAAGATGATGGAACCGGAACGGTCAGTGTTTGCCTGTTAAAAACAATGTTGAAATTGTGGCACAACCCGTCAAAATGGTAAGGCGTGGTCTCATACGTGATTTTAAAAATTGTCATATGACTGGAAGTGAAGAACTGAGAGGGTACCGCGCTCAGTTAAGGCGCTGGTTGCTCTAAGCTGATGAACTTGCATGTTTATTTCTGAATTCGTTTCAGACGAAATAACAAAAGCAGCAATAAGAAAACCTCTTATTCCGGCTCCGCCACATAATTTGCCTACTTCTCTTTGAAATTACAACGGATGGCTTATTTGTTTGCTTAGGTTCATGTATGACTACCCGTCGTGTATTTTTCATTCCCCAGGCTTGCAGATGTTCGTTGCTGTTGCAAGCTTCTTCGGAAGAATGAAGTGATAAGGACATCAACAAGGAACTGTGACTAAGCAGAGATGCTTGTTATTGTTTGTTATTCAATATATTTTTGCACCTCCTTAAATTCCTTTGCCACAGATTCCCACTGCAAGCAGTAGTGAAAACATGCCGTATCATTTGAATGATGTAATGTAATTCGCGGATGGTATTTTTGCTCATTTGCTCAAACTCACAATAAAGCAGACGTCGAACATCTTTAATGGAGCTTGTAAATTAGCCATACTTGATCAAACCCTTTCCACTACGCTTAAAAAGATCCGTTCTGAAAGTTATCAGCTTCTCAGCAACGCCGTTTCTACGAACGAAGAGTTTGCTTCTATGTTGTGGACAGGACGTGAAATCAAGGTGTTTTATCAGCATAGGTTGCGTAGACTAACGTTGATGTCTATCCTCGGCACATCTTGATATCACAGTTGGCAGCGGTTATTTGCGTCCAAGAAATATTCTAAGAGAACATTTTGCAATGCCAAATGAGAGTGAAGTTTGTCAATGTATGGTGTTGTTTAGATTTAAGAAAATACTCTTAATTTTTTACTTAATGAATGTTTCTGATAATATTCCTTTTTGTCGTCAATATTCAATGGGTCGACAATTATCACATGTTTAACGGTTGTAGAAGTGACGTTATTATTAGCGATAGAAAATGCAGCTGTACTATGGTGCACGACTCAGAGCAATTTGAAAAGATTGGAATCGAATGGAGAGTTGAAGAAAAGAAGTAGTCAAACGATCAGAAGAAATTCAAAACGTCGAAGAAAAGTGTTAGCAACAATCGAAAGGCGGAATGAATGCATAAAAGAAGTTTTTATTTGTGTTGTTCATGGACAGGCTGCACCAGTATCACTCTGACAGCACTATGCGGGAATGAAACGTTGACTGCTTCGAAGAATGGCCAACATGAACAGTTAAGAGATGGGTTTACATCATAATGAATAAATGCGATTAAATGTTGTTTAGTTCATAGACGCAGCTATCGCACAAATGCGATAAGCCGTTGTTTTGGTTGTAAAGCAATTGTAGCACTCATATTTCTCTCATCACATCACGTACATTTCTGTCGCATAGCTACCTGTCAACAGTAACCGTTGTCCATTATTCCTACAAATGGTGGTTGTCCACCACCAACTCACATTTGCCTTAATATCGCTGCCGATGTAGTATAATCAAAGCGAGCGTATGTGTCGAATAATTGTATAGCACATTGCTAACGTCGGCACAGCTGAGCAAACGTTTAAAGAGTCACATATTGTGCAAATAAGACGCAACAATTGTACACTCTCATAAAGGTAAACGAACGAAACGCGTCCAATTACAGCGTTTTCTAAAAGCGATGCCGACGCCGCACCGAGTCGACACGTTTGCCATGGCTTTGGATATATAATCGTCGTAAAGCAGTAATAGTTTCTAACGAGTATTCCCACTTAGGAAGTGAATCGTTGAACGCATGTAAGTGGAACGAGGCTCTATCATATAAATGGCTTTATTCAGTAAAACTTCTGATGAAAGTCTGCAAGATACAGTCACAGCAATATCACTAACTTCTACCTTGGTCGGTATCGGGGATTATTTCCTTTTTTTGTTGACAAATATACACTTCCCTCCTATAAACTATATTGTGAGCTAAAATCATGAGCTTTTAAAATTTCGAGTCATGCTTCAATTCCGGTGTCAATTACATAGAGAACAACTTCTGAACAGAAGATCACATGACGACTCTTCATATTTTTTATTCAAAAATAGTAGTCATTCGTATACAGAAAACAGGCGACTTATTTTTTCAGCATGAATACACAATAAAAAAGCCGTTAATGGTGGTGGCGCCAGTGGATGCGATACCGGAAGCGGCCTCACATCCGGTCGGTGCCTCAGAGAGTGTCTCGTTCGGCGGATGCTGCTGTCGAGGCAAACTCGCTGCGGAAGTACAGCTGAGCAAGTCGACGTATTTTCCCGGGGAATCCGTCATTGGTACTCTCACAGTTGACAATCGACATCCACGACACATCGTTGATCAGGTTCGTCTAGACCTACTTCGTCACTCCACCAGAACTAGCTAAGAAATGTATGGTAAACATCAAAGCAAAATTGTGATAGCGTAGAGCAAGTGTGGGGCATCCGGTTGTGTTAATTAGATGTGGGACAATTGGAGTGTAACATCAGGGGTGAAGCAAGCATTTAAGCAGCAAACATGAAATAGCTTTAGCTCATAGTTGAAATTGCCGTGCTTATCATACTGCTTCATTTCATTGGGCTGCCATCAGCAGTCCTGCTAACGTAAGAGTGGTTCCAGTGGAAATCGCATTGTATGCATGCAGTATCAGCAAGAATTATACGAGCAATCTTTATGGGAGATAGCGATGGTTACTCGTGAGAATTGACACATCTGCAGCTTCTAGGAGTACATCGAGAGTTTTGTACCTCTCGAGACACGTTATGCCGAGAAAAGATGCGCAGTGATGAGCAAAAACACTCAAATGTGACTAAAAACAGCTGTTGATATTGGGTTCTGTAAAACAGCGTCCTTAAAACTGGCTGAGCATTTCTTAAACACATTATGAGACAAGTGCAGTTTAATATAAATAGGAGCGTAGCTAAGGGAGAGGAGAAATGGTGTCCTCCACCTTTATTCCCTTTCCTAGGTATTGCGCAATTTTTGTATTGCTTTTTGCTCCAGTTTAACTGTTTGCTGCAGTAGTTGGCCTATTGAAAAATACGACGTGAGAAGGGAGATTGCGAGATTTTATCAGTATTGGAGAAGATTCTAGTGGAGAAGATACCTATGCCGTATCGAGTAATTCTGCTGCATCGCACTGTCCTTCCATTCACATATGATGCCTCTAAATGATTCTATGATAAATAGATGTTTCATTTTTGACACAACGTCTCCAATAAAATTCTGCGGATGGCAGGCTAACGATGAAAATGATTCTCTTCAATGAAATTGATATAACTATGTAGAATGATTGAAAACATGAATTAAAGGTGGAAGTGAGGTTGGTCGATCGGGCGTCGAGAGCGGATGCCTCGACTGGTGCATCATCCACCTGTCGTACATTATTGCATCATAAGCTTGACAAAACCAGCGTGGTCAAGTCGAAATCTTCAGTGCATAAAGATGACGTCATTTTCCTGCAGATTCCTCCTGTTGTGCCGTCCACTCCAGGTTCAAATTTATATTTCATTCTTAAATCTCAAATCTTAAAAACAAAGTAATTTCTTCGGTTGGAACCGAACTCGACTGATCTTGTAAGATGTGAGTTATATCAAAAGTGGACACACCGTGAACTCGCATACTGATGCACGTCTTACGAATTCATTTCGATCAGAACATAGAAGGACTGGCTGAAGCATGCTACTAGAGGGATGTGACGTTCATGATGGCTACATAAGTGCGTCATTTCTGATTGTGCATTTCTATCAAGCAGTGAAAACATTGCATAGCTGATCGTGTCCTTGAAAGTTTCTAGCTATTCTAGTTGTGCGTTGTCGATTTGTTTTGTATTTAAAGCGACATAGGAAGCAACGAAGAGGGATGAGGAGAGACTCACTGCAAAGAAATCGATGAAACTTCCTTGCTGTGTAGTTGCGTTCATCGAAAACGAGAAACAATCCTTTTTCGAATCTCATTCCTTGCTGTCAACTACACTGGTGATTATGGGAAGTAATTTTGTATGTGGATATATTTGTATGCATGAAGCTCACTCAACTAACAAACGACGAGCGAGATGAGGTAGTCTCCAATATTTTCAGAAGGCGGTGAGGAGCACAAGTCGATTTTAATGTCTTCCGATGTGATTTTTATGGTGTTCATTAGAGCATTACCGTTGAGGTGACGAGGATAAATATTTTCATTAAATACTTATAGGCGCTGCTGTGGCCGCATTTGGAGCGGATGTTTATTCTATGGCGCCAGATGAGAAGGCGCCAACTTTGGCTTCGAAGATAATGGAATCACCTGGCTCAGCAACGCTTCGATTCAGAAAACAGCCTTTCATCCGAATAGATTATGCCATTCAAGTTGGTTTCCAAATCTCATCGAGAATCGCTCATATTCAGCGATACTTCGTTTCTTTCCAATTTTCTTCTGCTTGCTAAACAGCAACTTAACATTCAAACCACGGGATTACATGTTTATTTCCATCGAGGAGTTTCTGCTTCATCCTCGGATGGAATAATGGAAATATTATGAAAAAGATGTATATCCCGTCAAGTTTATGCTGATTTATGCAAGAGCCCTTTCTACATAATAATTCATATTTCATAAGGGTATTCGTATCATGCTCTTGCAGTAGTTCCGTTTATTTAATGAAAGCATCAAGAGCTAAAGATAAAGCAGCGATTAGCATGTTGATAGTAATAGCTGCATAACTCTCTGCAAGCTGAAATAAACCTGCGTGGCCGACGAGGCAGCATCGCTTCAGGGTTTCCTCAAATATGCGATCAAATGAGTCCATACCAACAGAGCATTTAATTTTCAAATCAGCATTCGGTTCGCGCAATCCGTTAGGGCGTGACATCGTGAACACAAAAGGCCGTTCCAGAATGATCGAAAATGCGCAATTATACGCAGATTAAATCATGTGTGTTGTGCGCGAATGCGTTCCAATAACTGTTCTTCGATGGTGATGAAGTGTTTTGCTATTGCTTACGTTTTTCTATTTGCATCAAAGATTACTAAGAGTTAATGCTTTTGCATCACGGAGCATCCACATTGCAAGGGGAGAAAATTTTTAAAAGCTTGTTTCTTTTTTAGTTCACAACTTTCCTTCATAATTCCGCTGCTGTTTTCAAAACGTCCTTTACATTCTTCTGGAAAGCGCGTAAAAGTACTCCTTCCGATACTGTTGTTCTTTCCTATTAGCTGCTCTTCTCTATGTATTTTCTCACAGGTTGTGCATGAAGTGGGCTAATTTCAGGTCTCGTTAGGAGCACAGCTTCTTTTGGAATTACCGATAACGATCAATGCACTGCCGACCGAGGGTGACGGTATTGCATACGAACCGTTTGCTGGTGGTGAACAATCAGTTGTAGAGAGCGATGAAGCGAACAAGCTACGGCTGGGCGATGGTTTTGTGTTCACGCCACGTTACCCCGTCCTTACGAATGCACAGGAGTTGAGCGCCCATGCTGTCAATGGGCCTACAACAGAAAATGGCGCTCCTAGATGAATGGGCACAGCCCGTATGTCCCTCGTTTATTTCTGCCCTGAAACGGGTACTGGCATCTATCATTAAAATTGTGGTAATGGTCTCATCACTCAAGAAATCGAAATCAACACTCGTCTGTGTATTACAAGTGATATACAGAGAAGAGCTAAATTGTTGCATAAATCTGATAGTTACATAGAGGATTGGAAATGAAATACTCAGCTGTAACTGGCTTAAACTAAAATGATGGAGAATATTTGCAGTTGAGACATGGAAAGAGATTAATTCCAACACTCTACTCATATTGGATCTGAAGACAATTTTTTAGGTTTCTATGCTAGATGGGTCTAACATTGTTCATTCTCCAACAAGTTTCATCTCATTTATTGGGCTTACTTATGGCTTTATTGAGTGGACTTTTAATGTGGAATTCATATTGCAGCTTGCAGAAGGCGACTTTAACATTTTACACGAAACGATTGAATGCGGAGCGCATTTAATTGCAAAAGTTGCTCAAATGCCAGCACTTCGTTATGAATTTTATTTTATTTCAATGTGGAGTTTTTCATTGGCGATTTCCTGCTGAGTTCATTCTCGAGTGTTCTTTGTTAAAAGCGTTTGCAGATTTTGATTATTACAAAGTCGTGTCTGTGCTTTGTCTACCTGTCCAAGAGTTTCAACTCGATAATCCATCACCTTTGAAAGGCTCTCGAATGTGCCTCATGTTGTTCTACGCTGGCTAGCTCGTAAAGGGCGAGAAAAGATACATCAGACTTGTACGAAGGACTGAACCGTCTCAAATGTGAGCGTATTGTTGCTCTTGTTGATTATTTGTTGAAAACGTGCTCGATTTGGTGATCGACGCTGTTAAAGCGCATATCATGGCAGCTTTTCTGGCATGTTGTTCCACATGCTTTTTGTTATCTTTTACCTCGACTATAGCGCCTGACACTCTCTCAGTGTTCTCCACTCAGGGTTTCGTTGAATAACCGAGGAACTCAATCTACAACAGAAACTAAAAAGTGGTTCGCTCTATTTTTCACATAAAATCACAAAGATTGCAATCTTTCCATAAAGAAATTTAAACTCAGCAATCTGCGATTTCGCCATTTATTATTGTCGATTGTGACAAACGATTTTTGATTGGTTGCGTGCTGACGATGTTTTTACTGTACGAACTGTTGTGCTCTTTGATGTCCTCTTTGCCTTTATCCCAATATAATGATAATAACTCATGCGGCATGAACAGTGCAATTTATTTGTTTCCACAGCCAACGCATTTCGAGCTCATAAATTTTGGGTTCGTTCGCAGGTACGATGTATATGACGCGTAAATCGGCATTCTGCTGCTTGCCGACGCCATTAGAATGTAAATCGTTGTTGTTGTTTTGTGGAACTAAGATTTTTTTATGAGAGGAAAAGTATGTGAAGTTTGTGAGTGGACACTGACCCGCTGACCACTGGGGCATGTTCATGTGACAATGCAAAGTTTGAGAAGACAAGGAACGAGTAGTATACTGGACCAGCAAGTCCGATCTCGAAAAATCAATGGTGCAAATGACATAAGGCAATGTGAGGTCACTGGAAGGATGGCTATATGGATGGATGGCGCTATGAGCAACGCACGTTGAAACCGAACTATTAGTGACATTCGAATACACAGATGAGAGATATGCGAGGTTGATCTAGCGAATGTGAGACTCTTTAAAGCAGTTTGTGACAGCTGCATTCCTCAACAGCCATTTCACATTTGCCACATGCGAAACCTCGAAAAACAAGCACTCACGCATAGCAACGTTTTCATGCCATCTGCGGCTGGCTGCTAAATGGCTCATAGAACATTTTTTGGTGATTGTTGTGATTTAATGGCCTCGGGATGAAATAAACATCACTGAAGGCGGCATGATATTGCACACCACATCAACTGGTTTTATGAATACCCCGGCAAGACAAAAAAATTGAGTGTGAATAGGTTTCGATCTTATAAACGTGGTCAAAATTTTGCAAAAACATGGTCAAAGTTCACATTTATGGTGTGGATTTTAAATAATTATGCAAAATATCTGCATGACAGATTGCAGATCCTGAGATCAAACATGGAATCGTTAATAGAAACGCCACGTGCAATTCATTGCACTCGTAGTGATACACTCATCTAGGAAGCGACCAGCTGTATCAGTGCGTCAGAGAACAACAACAAAAATCTTGTAACATATTGGCGCTCCGGAAGCTGAACGGGAACAAAATGCGCCACACCTCTTATCAGTGGACTGTATAAGCCCAATGAAGTTTTGAACCTCTACCGTCATAGCACTGCAGCATTCGATATTAGAACTGATTGACAGACCACCGACCGAGAAACATCCACCTACCGGTTAACGAAATCTGCTTAACAGCACGATTTCACAAAACAACGGTGCACCAGAATACATTCACAAGTCCAGCTGAACATATGTCGCTGCGATGTGGCGTATCGATCGTTGCCTCCGCAAGGCGTTGCGTTCCATTGCCACGTCCTCCAGCCGAGGTGCACTTCTATGTGCAGGTTTGATGCGGTGGTTTATTGTTGATGGGATACTCGAGAAAAGGTTTGTTGCCTTCAGCTCTCTTCAGCTTTTGTTTCCGGAAATTATATATGAAAATCGTCTCGCTGCTTTGTGCAATGACACGAGTGCCAAAATATATGATGCGCACTCACGCCGTCATTGATTCATCGATGTTTATGCAGAAAGCACTCAGTTCTTGGCAGTTCATTGGCATTATTTCCCTTACGCAGCTTTGTAGGCTGTGAAATCAGTTAATGTAGTTTGTGCACAGGTATCTCTCTTCGTTGAGAGTTGATTTGGAGAAAAATTGTTTTATTTCAGAGACTTTCCGTCGAAGAAATTTTGACTTCTCGAGGTTTGGGAATTCGCAGAAATTTTTTGAATTTCACTGTTCATTCAGTTGGTATCCCCACAAAATTTGATAGCTTTCCTACTCGAAATCGGCTGCGAATTGATCAGAGGGAAAGGCACAAGTTTGATAAGTTTTTCCGATACGTTGAGTTCTAACGAAATCGGTTGATGTTTTGGCTAATATAAGTTATATTCTACGTCTGCCCTGTTCAGCAGGCGTCCGGCACTAAAAATGATTTCGCAGCGTCATCGTTTGCAATAGCAATTTGATTATCCGCAAGTGCTGGAGAGCGGACATACGCGCCTTTTCCATTCGAAACTGCATATCTTTTCCAATAACACTGCATTCGCTTTTGATCACTGGATGAGTGAATAGTCGTTAGTTCCCTTCGTTCACAACCTGTCACCCAAGCGTGTAACGGTGCAAATCGTATTGACTTCTCTTATACGCCTATCCAGCAGTTGCGCTACGAGGACATCAATCTTTCCTCTCACGTTTTTTCTTTATCTTCCGTTGTCGAGGGAAATCATCATTTTTATTTGTTCCCTGCAACGTCACATATTGTTTGAAGTGAAGGGGACATACATGCAATTACGGGAATATGTGGAGCTGTTAATATAACGAATTGTCATCGGTTAGCTTTTAACTTAAGCCTATGAAGCACATAACTCCAAGATTTCTGACTGATCACTGTTCGTTATGCCTGAGCAGTTGTCCACCTGTTTTCTTGTTGTTACCTGTGTTGAGAAGATTCCCAAATTCTTTGGGAAATTTTAGTGACCTCTCATCTAGGGGTAATGCGGCTTACTGTACATAGTAAAAACAGTCATGATATCAAAATTTTGTGTGAGCAAAGTTCGAAGGCTGCGGATTTCATTAAAGGCTTCTTCCCTTAACTCCAAAATCACTGAGATTTAGAAGACCTACAGTTTCGAAGAAAACTGTTCGTTTCAGGATTTTGGCAAAGGTTCGGGGCAAATGTCTCGAAATTGCCGAGTTTTGAAGTAATGAATTACAGCTGTAGTGAGTGGACCATGAGATTGGACAATCTGCTGTTTGAGGTACGTTGGGCCTAGTTGTATGCATTGCACTGCTCTTATCGACGATGATCGCGTACAGTAAGATAATGACATCGAGTATCGTTTCAAGCGTACCTCACATGGCAACATCGGTGCATGACGTTCGACCCTCAGAGATTGGTGTGGTTGCTGCGTTGGGCGATTCCTTTTCGGTGGGCATTTTCGTTTTCTCGTTTTATTTTTTAAAAATGGATTCTCTATGGAATTACAGATGTATAGAATGAAATAAAATAAATTTTGATTGCTTTTTCTTTCATTTATTTGGTTCAACAAGAACAAATATGAATAAATCTCGAGGCTGGAAAAGCGGAGAATACGCTGTGGCTAACGAAAGTCTATGGTTAGGCCAAAATGAAAAAAAAAAGAACTACAGTTGGTCAGACGAAGAGCGTGAGCATGGTCGTTTCGTTTTAACTGCTTGCTGCTAGGGGGCTTGAAGTCCAGAGTTTATACCTTTGTCATCTGTTGGAGGCAACTGTTCATCGCCGTCATTTCCATGAAACGAGCCATATCTACAAACTTTGGGTGTCATGATGGATTCCTGGACAAACGGTGCCCTCATCCTTCGAGCTTTCGAAAAAATTCTAATATTTCCTGATCTTTTTTCAATATACTAGAAGACGTGGACCTTGGTCTTAGCAGCGAAGCCCACTAAGGCTTCCTTCAACGGGTTCAGATAGCACCGCTATCCATGAAACTTTTCATCAAAAGCTTATAACTTCTTTTGCAGTTTACTAGTAGTCATATCAGCCAGCGATCATGACATCTGGTTCAGAATGAATTGTTGGAGGATGCTAGGCATCGACTGATCCTTCACAGATAACTTATGCAAGCAGAGAATGTATTTTGGGCCTACTTTGTACTGCATTAGCTCGATTTCACACTCCACTCCTGTATTTTACGTCTGCAAAAAGCACATCGTGGTATGCCCTATGGGTACTTGTTGGTTGCTGTAGAAGGGAATAAAGACTTGCTTGCCTGTCCACATCCTTGCTGTTCATATAGGGTCTAGTCCGCGCACCTCGATGTGATGGTCTAATGATGCGTTTCCTGCACAATTTGCAAAGTTATTCACGATAAAACTCTTGAAGGTGGGATATGGAGCATCCTCCAGTGGTGTCGGCACATTCGAGTCACATCCAGAAGTTTCATTCTCTATGGGTGGCGAGGGCGATCTCAGAGAACATATCACCATTCCAAGTACGTCGCCTTTCTGTTGCGTTGAAAGCTGTGAATGAGACATCACTCACTGAGGGATGAGAAATTTGTGAGATATCTATGACCATCACTCAGGTTGTTTTTTACAAGTTATTTTTAGCACAGATAAGCGATGCAGCGTTCATATTTCTCCTTTTCTGTTATCTAGAAAACAAAGGCAGCGTCTCTTTTATGCATAGGAAGCGGTAATAACGAAGTGACTGTCGTGTGGCATCATCGGGTGGCAGATGTGGGATGGAGAGCAAAATATAAGCGTAGAACGTGATAGAAGGAAACGGAAGAAGCAAAGCTGATCAGATGAGTGGGAAAGGAGATGAAAGAATGACAAAAACAGCTGAGACTATAGCTGGTGAACAGAACTGTGCTGCTGCCTCATCAACCCTCTTTCCATTCACTCCGACCTTTTTAAATTCTTCCCATCTCCTCTCTCAAGTCGTTCGTATACGTTTTGCTCGTCGGTCTAAATCTGTCACCTGATGATACCGTATGACGGCAAAGCGTTCCGACAGTATTTTCATTACACCGATTCTTATACATAACAGAGTCTCTGCCTTTGCCAACAGTATAGTTCCTGCTGGACAGATCGAATCATTAATGAGTTTCCCACAACCATATATGTTTCGCTATTTCTTTGCTCGTTTTTTTGAATTTATCATCATTGGTTTCGATATGCATTTATTCAATACACTCAAACGTTTTATTGTCTCATAAAGCACAAATTTGACATAAGCGTTCGTTGCCATCTTTGCGCTCTTTTTCTTAGGGCCGACTTATGTTTGATGGGTTTAGCGATTGTTCGAAGAATATGCCCGTTGCAGATCAATTTTGATGCTTCACATCGGAGAGTTCAGCACATTGTTCGAAACTGTCATTAACATTTTAGTTCAAGAAAAGTTTCACTAATGCAGCGTGCATCTGAATAACATCGGAGTTCATTAACTCATCGGCAGATTGCCCCATTTTTCAGATATTCTTCGCAAATTAGGTGCATCACTGATTGGCTATTCGACGAAAGAGAACAGTGGCTTGAATCTTGCGTTTCCGGGTGCCCTTTCCTCTGACTTACACTATCAAGCAGTGAATCTTGTTGAGCGATTTCCTGAAGAGGTATGTTTATTTCGTGCAGTCTACTATTACCTCACTTATGAAGAAGAGCCGATCGTTTAAGCGCTATGTGCATAAGCTCGAAGTTTTCATGAATGCTTTGTTAGTATCTTATCGATGTTCACATCACAGGTATTTCTTTTATCGAGCGGTTTTTCGGCGCTTTTTAAGAAGTTCCTGATTGCGTCGATGTAAGTGATAGGTACTTTGGGCTGCGATGATGGATTTGACTCAGCTGTGGAAATCATGAGGCAGTTATATGATTTTAGGTAAGTGTTATAGCCAGAGACAAGGCATGAAGCTTGAGTTTGCTGTTGTTGCCTACTCTACATTCATCTGACCCATCCATGCTTGTAAGAATAGCAGTTCCTTCATACTTCCGTTCACTTCACCTCTCTGGGTAGTGCTTATTTACTGCGATGATTCGAAGAGACTTATGTCTAACTAAAACGTGACGTCTTGTGAATACCTCCCAGACATCTTTGTTCTCTGAGAGATGGAGTGGTCTTGCCTAAATTCCGTTCATTTAATAGATTATGCTCTTTTATAAATGTGAAACAAGTGAAGCTATCGACATTCACTATGTCGAGGTGTAATGTTGTGTAACGTTAGCATTGAGGGTGTTCTATCGAGTAATTTACGCGTAGAAATCTTCAATGATTCACGGATTGTGTTATGAGAGGTTTTATTTCTCGACGTTGGGAATATCACACAAATCGGTGAATCGTGTTCCATAAGTGTTGGCTCTCTTTGTTGCATATTTTGTTGATATTCAAGCAACATCTCAATGGCGTTATCGGTCAAAGTGCAAAATACCCATGTGATGGGAAGCAGGCTGGGTGGGCTTAGTACTGTCGTTAAGTTGTTTGAAAGATGGGTATCCTTCATGCGGAATGGCCTTTACGTTTGCAAAAACTTACATCCGTTCGGGGAACTATGGTAGTCATTATGTAACGACAAGTGGATAGAAATGTCTTTATTTGCTTTGTTGGTTGTTTACTGCATGAGAACCACGAAATTTGATTCATATCTTTTTAAGTAGGGGAGCGGTAGCTCAATGGTAGAGTCTTCGCTTGTTAAGCGAAGAGACCCGGGTTCGATTCCCGGGTGTTCTCCCAACTAATCGCCAGAAGGTTGACCACCAGGTGTTCCAAAAATCTGATCACAACAGCCATGTGTGGTTGTCAGCTGCATCGATACGGGAACCGGTGAAACTACAGCTGTCTTTGTAGCAATTGTTGATGTCAGTAATGTTGGTAAAAGATATAGGACAAAGTTCTGAGCCGAACGAATCGAGGCTGCATGATATCTCAGTTCGCTAGTTGAAGGCTAATATCCATCGAGTTCGGTAGCCTACTTTCTTTTTTGTTTCGTATGTGTATTCAAAGATCAACTCAGCGATAGGCAAGGTAGAAAAAGAGGCGCCCACTCACATGTGTCACTTGCACGATTTGTAGTCATTCAGCTCTCTCATCTGCACGATGCCATCTTTAATTTGCTTCATCCAAATTTATGCCATCCAACAAAATCTTGTAAAGACAGAAAATACGGAAGATAATAAGAGCTGGTTTATCCTATGTATGCTCTTTTTCTTATTTATTCACTTTGGATTTGGAATTTAATTTCAGGCGAAAGGCAACAAATGGAAATTGTTGACGATTTTCATTGGCCTTAACGATATGGGACACCAACTGTTTCAGCATGTGCGTTTCGTTTCATCGCTATCACTTGATCACTTGATTGA